>CAXITT010000022.1:1598534-1632797 GCA_964033795.1 Lymnaea stagnalis | reverse complement strand
GTGAAGATGAGCACTCTATGTAGCCAAAGAAAGACTGTACAGAAGTGAAGATGAGCACTCTATGTAGCCAAAGAAAGGCTGTAGAGAAGTGAAGATGAGCACTCTATGAAGCCAAAGAAAGACTGTACAGAAGTGAAGATGAGCACTCTATGTAGCCAAAGAAAGACTGTACAGAAGTGAAGATGAGCACTCTATGTAGCCAAAGAAAGGCTGTAGAGAAGTGAAGATGAGCACTCTATGAAGCCAAAGAAAGACTGTAGAGAAGTGAAGATGAGCACTCTATGTAGCCAAAGAAAGACTGTAGAGAAGTGAAGATGAGCACTCTATGTAGCCAAAGAAAGACTGTAGAGAAGTGAAGATGAGCACTCTATGTAGCCAAAGAAAGACTGTACAGAAGTGAAGATGAGCACTCTATGTAGCCAAAGAAAGGCTGTAGAGAAGTGAAGATGAGCACTCTATGTAGCCAAAGAAAGACTGTAGAGAAGTGAAGATGAGCACTCTATGTAGCCAAAGAAAGGCTGTAGAGAAGTGAAGATGAGCACTCTATGTAGCCAAAGAAAGACTGTAGAGAAGTGAAGATGAGCACTCTATGTAGCCAAAGAAAGACTGTAGAGAAGTGAAGATGAGCACTCTATGAAGCCAAAGAAAGACTGTACAGAAGTGAAGATGAGCACTCTATGTAGCCAAAGAAAGACTGTACAGAAGTGTAGATGAGCACTCTATGTAGCCAAAGAAGGACTGTACAGAAGTGTGGATGAGCACTCTATGAAGCCAAAGGATTCGAATTTAATGTAGACGAAACTTAAAATCTTTTTTCAGATTTTACGTTAACATTTTGCTTCCAATTACTTTTTGAACGCATTATTTTGTTTAACTATAGAATATAGTGCCTCTAAAAAAAGAAACTTGACGAAAATATTAACTTGCGAACTGAAAAAAAGATTCGACCAAATGTCCGTTCGATCAAATTACGTCGACAAAATTTCTCTCGCTCAAATTTCCGGTAACCAAATGTTTTATTTTTACTATTTTTTGACAAAATGTTTTTACTCACTTTGCGTATTGAATGTTAAGAAATTTGAATATTGTTGAATTTTTTTTTTATGTGTTGAAACTCGTTTTTTTGCCATCGAATATTTTTTTTTTTTTTTTTGGCCATATTTTTTTTGCTGTCATCCGTCTATCACAGTGTGAATATGGTGTAGACTTCGCAAGACGAAATCCACAAGGCCTTTGATTTTGATAATTTTGCTACCGAATTGTTCATAGTTTTGGTACTGAATTGTTCATAGTTTTGTTACTGAATTGTTCATAGTTTTGTTACTGAATTGTTCATAGTTTTGTTACTGAATTGTTCATAGTTTTGTTACTGAATTGTTCATAGTTTTGTTACTGAATTGTTCATAGTTTTGTTACTGAATTGTTCATAGTTTTGTTACTGAATTGTTCATAGTTTTGTTACTGAATTGTTCATAGTTTTGTTACTGAATTGTTCATAGTTTTGTTACTGAATTGTTCATAGTTTTGTTACTGAATTGTTCATAGTTTTGTTACTGAATTGTTCATAGTTTTGTTACTGAATTGTTCATAGTTTTGTTACTGAATTGTTCATAGTTTTGTTACTGAATTGTTCATAGTTTTGTTACTGAATTGTTCATAGTTTTGTTACTGAATTGTTCATAGTTTTGTTACTGAATTGTTCATAGTTTTGTTACTGAATTGTTCATAGTTTTGTTACTGAATTGTTCATAGTTTTGTTACTGAATTGTTCATAGTTTTGTTACTGAATTGTTCATAGTTTTGTTACTGAATTGTTCATAGTTTTGTTACTGAATTGTTCATAGTTTTGTTACTGAATTGTTCATAGTTTTGTTACTGAATTGTTCATAGTTTTGTTACTGAATTGTTCATAGTTTTGTTACTGAATTGTTCATAGTTTTGTTACTGAATTGTTCATAGTTTTGTTACTGAATTGTTCATAGTTTTGTTACTGAATTGTTCATAGTTTTGTTACTGAATTGTTCATAGTTTTGTTACTGAATTGTTCATAGTTTTGTTACTGAATTGTTCATAGTTTTGTTACTGAATTGTTCATAGTTTTGTTACTGAATTGTTCATAGTTTTGTTACCGAATTGTTCATAGTTTTGTTACCGAATTTTTCATAGTTTTGTTACCGAATAGTTTAAAGTTGTATTACTGATATAGCTCTTTACTTATTTATTTATTTAGGCATTTTTATATAGCGCTTACCTTAAAGCTGTAAGCGCTTCACAATTATTAACAACATGTACAATGTTTAAATTGCTAAAGTAAAATAAAAAAGGAAAACCAGAGACACTAGAATAGTAACAACTATATTAAAAATGACCATAGAAACAGTAGCTTGAACATTAAAATGCCTATAAAAACGAGTACACTTTGGCATGTTTTGGCCTATACTACAGGATCAACCCGAGACAGAAAAAGGCAGGGCAAGGAGGGTGCATCACAGGTCATAGGCGGACCTAAACAGATGGGTTTTAAGGGACTTTTTGAAAGTGGACGAGGTTTCACAATATTATAACTCTGTTACCGAATTGAGGTTACGCTCTGAGCCCTCTTAATGGAAACTGCACACTCTACGTAACATTGCATCATTCTCGTCACCACTTCCAACATGGGAGGCCACTTCCAACATGGGAGGCCACTTCCAGCATGGGAGGTCACTTCCAACATGGAAGGCCACTTCCAGCATGGGAGGTCACTTTCAACATGGGAGGTCACTTCCAACATGGGAGGCCGCTTCCAGCATGGGAGGCCACTTCCAACATGGGAGACCACTTCCAACATGGGAGGCCACTTCCAACATGGGAGGCCACTTCCAACATGGGAGGCCACTTCCAGCATGGGAGGCCACTTCCAACATGGGAGGCCACTTCCAGCACGGGAGGCCACTTCCAACATGGGAGGCCACTTCCAGCACGGGAGGCCACTTACAGCACGGGAGGCCACTTCCAGCATGGGAGGCCACTTCCAATATGGGAGGCTGTGCGGTGATAGAAAAAGAGGTCAAAAAGGAGTGAGGCCTTTCACTCCGTACTTTTCCCACACCTCCCAACGCCGATTCCTCTTGGCAACTCCCGTTATTTTTAACCACACCACTTATAATAATAAATGCAGATAATAATAAATATAGCGTTTAAAGGTTTAATCTCCTAAATCTCATACATAAAATACCTTTATCTGTTGTTCTCTTGTCTTTACGTTTTCTCAATGATTTACGTGTTGTTGTTTATTTCCCAGTTTGACGAATTTCAAGACGGCGCCATACAAAACTCTTTCGAACAACATTGATTGCGTCACGATTTCTCCGTCCCAGAAATACACTTGGAATCAAGATTTATGTTCTAAAGATCATGTCATTGTGTGTTCAATGCCGTGAGTATGGCTTATCTTCCAAAGATCATGTCATTGTGTGTTCAGTGCCATGACTATGGCTTATCTTCCAAAGATTATGTCATTGTGTGTTCAGTGCCATGACTATGGCTTATCTTCCAAAGCTCATGTCATTGCGTGTTCAATGCTGTGAGTATGGCTTCTGTTCTAAAGATCATTTCAATATGTGTTCAATGCCGTATGTATGGCTTCTGTTCTAAAGATCATGTCATTGTGTGTTGATTGTATGTTCAGCAGAATAAGTATGTCTTTTGTTCATGACATTGTGTGTTCAGCCAGCGCTTGAAGATCTTTAGCTTTGATTAACTTTTAGGGACTGTATCATGATTTACTTTTATTTTGATGGTACTATAATATTTCTTAATATGACTGACATATTTTAATGACTGACATATCTTAATATGAATGACATTTTTTTGTTAAGATCATTTCATTTTTTTTTTCATTTCTAACTGTAATACTCAACCTGCGGGTGACCAAGTCTTCCTACGAACGGCGTCATACGTTTATTTTTAGCTGCATGGCCTTTTTGGTGGAAATTTCACAGACAAATTTGTCAAAAGCGAGATTCAATGGAACTCCTTTTTCATAAACTTCTATTCAATCAAGGGAATGCGTTTTTGATATAGGGCTTCGTGTTTAGGAATAGAAAAACAGTAGCGTGCAAGCCAGATAAGGTTGTGTTAATCAAAGTCAGTTGATTATCTCAATCTAATGTGGCTCTGGCCCTTCTTTTTCTGAATCTAATGTGACACTAGCCCTACTTTTCTGAATCTAATGGCTCTGACCCAGCTTTGTCTGAATCTAATGTGGCTCTGGCCCTACTTTGTCTGAATCTAATGTGGCTCTGGCCCTACTTTGTCTGAATCTAATGTGGCTCTGGGCCTAATTTGTCTGAATCTAATGTGGTCCTAATTTGTCTGAATCTAATGTGGCCATTGTCCTAATTTGTCTGAATCTAATGTGTCCCTCGCCCTACTTTGTCTGATGTGGCCCTTGCCCTAATTTGTCTGGATCTAATGTGACCATGGTCCTAATTTGAATGAATCTAATGTGGCCCTGGCCCTACTTTGTCTGATGTGGCTCTTGCCCTACTTTGTCTGGATCTAATGTGACTATGGTCCTAATTTGTATGAATCTAATGTGGCCCTGGTCCTACTTTGTCTGATGTGGCTCTTGCCCTAATTTGTCTGAATCTAATGTGGCACTTGGTTTCACCCCGTGCGCCCCCACCCCCCTTCCTCCAGTAGGAATGCTTACCATTATTTCTTTGCCTTGGTAGATGAAAGACACGGGGTTGGTTGATGCAAGACACGGGGATTGGTAGCTGCAAGACACGGGGGTTGGTAGCTGCAAGATAAGGGGGTTGGTAGCTGCAAGTCACGGCGGTTGGTAGCTGCAAGACATGTGGGTTGGTAGCTGCAAGTCACGGCGGTTGGTAGCTGCAAGACACGGGGGTTGGTAGCTGCAAGATAAGGGGGTTGGTAGCTGCAAGTCACGGCGGTTGGTAGCTGCAAGACACGGGGGTTGGTAGCTGCAAGACATGTGGGTTGGTAGCTGCAAGACACGGGGGTTGGTAGTTGTTTTTTTTTCCACTGATGTGAGCCACCACCAACCAAAGTGGATTTTGTCCCATTTAGGATCATAAATGACGGACTGCGTTCAAGCTGTGTCAAGAAAATAGTGGAACAGGGTATGTGGAAGCTTGGCATATTGTCCCGTCTTTATATTTCAATCTTCTCATTCCTTATTCCGCTATTTAGTCCCGTCTAGCCCGAGTGCCTGGAGTTGTTTTGAATTTCTGTCTTGGTATATTGCTTGGGTTCGAACTCAAGCCTGACTGTATGCATGTTGTGTCAAGGGGTCTACGCACTTTATCACGCCGCCACTCAAAGGCGTAGATGAAGAGGGCAACAAAAACAAAAAAATGTCGAGAGATGTCTCCAGGCACCAGACTAGTGGGGCGCCCAAATTGGCTTCAGTGTATTTTTTAATTGAATATAATAGGTTTCAGAGTTGAGAGGGTGCGGGGCGTAACAATGAATCCTGCCTCGGGCGCCGAACGCACTAGCCACGCGTCTGCCGCCACCCAGATTAGGTCAACTCTTCACTGAAATTAGTCATTTTCAACGGCTTTGACAGATGATCATTGACAATGTGTACATTTGACTAAACCATTCATCAGGCTCCTCGGATTCAACGTTTTCGGCGGGCCTTGGGTCTCCTCCCCCCCTTCCCCCTCCCCACCCCCCTTGTGACAGAAAATGAACGAGACCAAACTAGTTTTGGCTGAAGGGAAGTGTCGTCTGCCCTAGCTTTGTTCGTATACTATCTTTCAAACATTTGAATTTTGTTAATTGTTTCAGGGTTAAAAAGATGAAAAATTTTGAAAAACTACCCGAGAAACCCCAGCCAGTAGTTTATTTGGAGAGGAAGAAATAAAATTTACAACTAAATTTAAAAAACAAGTCTTAAAATTGAGAGAGAAGAGAAAGTCCAAACAAGGGGACATAACGTGCGGAGGGATCACGGTGTCTGAGAGTGACGTTCAAGTGAAGGGCTCAAAAAAAGACAACGGGAATTTAATGCACAAAATTAAACAAAATGAAAATGTTTTTTGTCTCTGTCTGTCGTCTTTAATGTTAAAGATGGGCGTTGATTCTGATGTGGGACTTGGTCCTAAAATACGTATGTCTGTCCATCTAAGAGATAAAACAAACTTGGGATGGGTTGCTTGATTGATACGCAAGTTCGACCATGCAAAAACACTTCTGAGAGAGCTGCACTGGCTGCCGGTGCGTGCTCGCATAGAGTACAAAATCGCAACGTTGTGCTACCGCTGCTTACATGACCTGGCGCCGTCCTATCTGAAAGAGCTGCTGACGCCTTATGTACCCAGTAGAGAGCTCCGCTCATCCGATAGTGGCAAACTCTCGGCACCACGTGTTTGCCTTGAGACTTACGGAAAGCGCACTTTCGCATTTGCTGGTCCAACAATTTGGAACGCCCTTCCTGTCGATCTCAGAAACAACCAGACACTGGAGTCCTTTAAAACCGATTTAAAGACACATCTATTTCGCAAACACCTTCTGGGATGATTGTCAACCTTATTTTCCAGTTAATGCATATTGGCTGTGTTGCTAGGGGTTGAAATGGGTTGAAAGACTTTGACATTGTATGCTTGTAATTAGTTTTTGTAGTGTTGCGTTTGTTTTAAATGTGGTAAATTATAGATTTGTTTTTTGTTGACTTTGTACCGCGCTTCGAGCCTTTGGGGATGAAGCGTGTTTTTTTGTTGCGTTTGTTTTAAATGTGGTAAATTATAGATTTGTTTTTTGTTGACTTTGTACCGCGCTTCGAGCCTTTGGGGATGAAGCGTGTTTTTTAAATGAACTTTATTATTATTATTATTATTATTATTATTATTATTATTATTATTATTATTATTATTATTATTACAATACTGTCTCATCATATAATAATAAAATAATGAATTACTTTTAACAGTTGAATTTTCAGTCCGAAATTTGCTAGGCCATCAGTTCTTACCACTGAAGCTACCCCTAGGGGTGCCACATGCCATCAGTTCTTACCACTGAAGCTACCCCTAGGGGTGCCACATGCCATCAGTTCTTACCTCTCAAGCCACCCCTAGGGGTGCCACATGCCATCAGTTCTTACCTCTCAAGCCACCCCTAGGGGTGCCACATGCCATCAGTTCTTACCTCTCAAGCCCCCCCCCAGGAAAGCCACATGCCATCAGTTCTTACCTCTCAAGCCACCCCTAGGGGTGCCACATGCCATCAGTTCTTACCACTGAAGCTACCCCTCGGGGTGCCACATGCCATCAGTTCTTACCTCTCAAGCCACCCGTCGGGGTGCCACATGCCATCAGTTCTTACCACTGAAGCCACCCCTCAGAGACGCCGAATGCCACCAGTACTTGCCACTGAAGCCACCCGTCAGGCACACCGCAAAATATTACAAAATGCTCATCGTATATTTCAATTCAATTTAAAAAGAATCAACATGTTTGCATAAGACTATCTACTTGGCCATTTAATTCTTTGAATATTTTTATCTATCCATTGTGTTACTTACTTTTTAGAATTGGGAAAATTTGGTTTCAGCAAGGGCGCCGAGAATCGACACATTTTGAGAACCAATGCGATAGTGAAGGAGAGGATTCTGGGATTGCGGGTAGTTGGGACTGCGGGAGGTGGGGGGAGTGATTGAGTGAGATGGAGTGAGAGGTCTAGGTCAGAGTTTTGGGGTGGGGGGTGTGATTGAGTGAGATGGAGTGAGAGGTCTAGGTCAGAGTTTTGGGGTGGGGGGTGTGATTGAGTGAGATGGAGTGAGAGGTCTAGGTCAGAGTTTTGCAGGTGATTTGGGCTTTGAAGCACTTGCCGTTTTATCTCTCAAGTAAATTCGACCAAAGTACACAACGCTGGAGAAAAGGCGCCTTCAAGACAGACATACGGGGTGTCTGCTCCCAGCACCAGCGTTAGACTTTTTTAACAATCCAAGAAAAAACTGCTTCCTTCTACGTTTTTTTTCTATGAATTGTTTCGTCAAATGTTCTTCAACACTATAGAGCGTCAGTTGACACGATCCAATTCCTTTCAAATTCCCGTTCATACATTGGATGCGATGTGTGTCCCCGTGACAGTGCACTCAAAGGTGTTCTTGTGTCTGTTGCAACTGTAACTAGGTCATCTGTGGTATCGAATGGGGGGGGGGGGGGGGATCAATATCTCGAAACTCATGACTTATAGAGGTAGACATGACTAATACATAGACATGACTTATTGAGGTAGACATGACTTATGGAGGTAGACGTGCCTTACCGAGTTAGACATGACTTATAGATAGACATGGTGTATAGAGATAGACATGACATATAGAGGTAGACATGACTTGTGGAGGTAGACGTGCCTTATCGAGTTAGACATGACTTATAGATAGACATGGTGTATAGAGATAGACATGACATATAGAGGTAGACGTGACTTGTGGAGGTAGACGTGACTTATGGGGGTAGACATGACTTATAGAAATAGACGTGACTTATAGAGGTAGACGTGACTTATAGAGGTAGACGTGACTTATAGAGGTAGACAAGTAAGTGTTTAAGATCGGAAAGAGTTAGAGAAGATTGCAAGAGTGTATAAGAAACATTTCTCTCGTTTCAAAATGATTGTTTTATTCTAATGAAATAGTTAAGACACCGGTCCAAATAACCGGCATGTGTTCCACTGGGAGACTGACAAGCAGACAACTAACAAGAACAAACACACAAAACGATTTGAACATGAGATGTTGATAAAATGACGTTTATTGCATGAGATTAAGAAATGAAGTTCAACGATGAGTACTCAAGTATCAACTGTAGAATAGTGTGACTATGATAAATAATGTTAAATATTGAATGCAACATGAAGAAACGCTTATGAGAAGCTAGTACAAAACAGTGATCGTTGAAATCCAAACAATGAGCAATGTAATAATAGGCATGACACAGTTTCAAGTGGATTAAAACATTTTCCCCACTTTGTTAAAGATAAATTATTGTAATAAAATAAACAATAGTGATAGAAATTTTTTTTTTAAAATCAACTATTGAAGAAAAGTAAAGGTAATTGACCAGATGAAGTTGTTCCAACGTTTCAAAAGAGATAAGGCGGCTAAGTTGCGACACAATTTTAATACCAAAAAAAAAGGGGGAGGGGGGGGGGGGGTTAAATGCGCCTGTTTCTAGAGAGATGTGAGTTATTTTCATGCGATAAAAAGCATTCAGCGAGCTTGCATTTTAAAGTCATTAACGAACGAAGTGTCAGCAAAATCAAGTGTTCAAATTCTAGTGTTTCATCGACCGGCTTGAATGATGACTTTTTAAGAATGCAAATAAGACTATTAAATAGTAAGCATCCAATCTGGCCAACTCAAAAGACTGGCAGAGGGTCTTCCCCATTTGATATTGTCACTGCGCGCATTTTCTTTCTATTATTATTTTGGCTGTAGGCAGCCATTTGTTTTCATTGCTGCTCGGAAAGAATGAGGGCTTGTTTTAAATTGGTTGGGGGGGGGGGTCCGAATCTTAACAAGGAGGGAGGGGAATTATTAATTTTAAAAATGTATCGCGTTATGTGGTCAGTTCATTTAATATTTGTAAGTTAATTGTTCTGGATTAATGTATTATGTTTTAGACGATTCAGTAAGTGCTAGTTAGATTGCCTTTATTAAAAGAATGAGGTCAACCTAAAGAGGCGTCCTTGAAATACAGGCGTCAGTGCCAACAAGAGACAGCAGTGTGTTGATAACAGCAGAACTAGCGCAAGGTTCTTGTGTCAACGGCAGGGGACGTCACTGGCGGCGTTTGGGTCAAGGAGTTATCCTCTCTTTATTTTAAGCCAGAGATCCTTCTTACTTTCTACACAGGCCCATGCACTTTGCTCGACGGTAAGATCTGTCACGTGAGCCCTACAAATCGCTGCGGGGGGGGGGGGAGGGGGCGGCTCATATACTTAACGGGCTCAAAGTTGTAATGTGGCGAAAAAAATCATGGGAAGTATTTTAAATTTCTTTGAATGGCTAAATGGCAAAAATCCAAAGGTTGCAGGCGACCTGAAAAAGTCACGCGAGAGCAACGGCTCTGCCAACGGTGTGTTGGTGTGTGAAGATGCCCAAGTCTTGTCTTTGGTGTTTTCTTTAAGGTGAGGTCACAAATAGGGTTGACCAAAGTGATAAGGGGTATTAGTGTGAAGATAAGAAATCAAAAGAGTGGTTCTCAAAACGGCGCATACAAAAGTTCTAAGCCTAGAGCAAGCCTCCCATGATTTCTAGCATTGCTACTATCACCATGACAGATACACAACAAATATCCGACACGTCAATGGGGTGCAATCAAGCTGAAACAGTTAGTGGAACATGATCCTGAATTAAACTAAACTCATTATTATTGTAGAAGCATTCACAAAAGAGGCCCATTCATTAAAAATAACAGGTCAATACATAGAATAAAGAAATGGATATAGAAATAATGAACACAGCAGTTCACAGATTACAAATGTTATGTTATATGTTTCTCTCAAGCAGTTTCTGCACGTTTGGGGATGGTTTAAAAGATAAGTTTAGCAGTAGTCACGTGACCAAATGTGTGGCTTTTTGTGAATAAAAGAAAACCTTAAATGAATTCAAGGATTTGGAAGTTTTAAAACAATAGTTTTCTCAACTTTTTTTTTTTTAAAACCCAGACTTGAAGCCACTATTTCTCCCACAAATCTAGTAGGCCTACCTAATCTATATTTCATACTCATTTCATGGAGATGTTCTATGCTCAAGCAAAAACTGTTTTAAAAAAATGATAGTAAGAAATGTAGATGCTAAAGAAATGTGATAAATATGTCAACACCAGCTGAAACATCCAACATGGAAACATCAAATATCATTTCCTGATAGGCACAGAGGGAAATTAAAAAATTAAAGCACGATGAACTTTGTTCTTTAATCACCAAAAGATTTTAGTCCATAAAATAAATTCCTAATGACCATTCATTGTTTTAGTAAAGAATTCTCAAGTTTGATCATTCATTATTATATTGTAAACAAATTGGGAGATTTCAGATTTGACCAGTGGCCATGCACATGGTCTCTTTGCTCTGGTCAGTTTTCTTACTTGTGAAGAAATGACAGTTCAGTTGTTTTTTGTAATCTATTCCCTCTAAGACTTCAATTATAGCCATGTTACCCCAAGAGACACAATACACTAAGACTTCAATTATAGCCGGGTTACCCCAAGAGACACAATACACTAAGACTTCAATTATAGCCGTGTTACCCCAAGAGACACAATACACTAAGACTTCAATTATAGCCGTGTTACCCCAAGAGACACAATACAATAAGACTTCAATTATAGCCATGTTACGCCAAGAGACACAATACGCTAAGACTTTAATTATAGCCGTGTTACCCCAAGAGACACAATACACTAAGACTTCAATTATAGCCGTGTTACCCCAAGAGACACAATACACTAAGACTTCAATTATAGCCGTGTTACCCCAAGAGACACAATACACTAAGACTTCAATTATAGCCGTGTTACCCCAAGAGACACAATACACTAAGACTTCAATTATAGCCGTGTTACCCCAAGAGACACAATACACTAAGACTTCAATTATAGCCGTGTTACCCCAAGAGACACAATACACTAAGACTTCAATTATAGCCGTGTTACCCCAAGAGACACAATACACTAATACTTCAATTATAGCCGGGTTACCCCAAGAGACACAATACACTAAGACTTCAATTATAGCCGTGTTACCCCAAGAGACACAATACACTAAGACTTCAACTATAGCTGTGTTACCCCAAGAGACACAATACACTAAAACTTCAATTATAGCCGTGTTACCCCAAGAGACACAATACACTAAGACTTCAATTATAGCCATGTTACCCCAAGAGACACAATACACTAAGACTTCAATTATAGCCATGTTACCCCAAGAGACACACAAAAAGATGGCATTTCAATAGATTAACATCTGAAAAAACACACATAGTTTTCAAAGTTAGATTAAAATATACAAAACTAAATAAGAATCGATCTGACACAACTTTTAAAAAAGTATAGATTAAATAGAATTTCACAATAGATTAGTTTCTATTTAAGTATAGATTGTTTAGAATTGAAAGTAAACTAAGTTTCACAGGATAATTAACACGAGAAGGTGTTTAATGGTGCTGAAGTTAAAATTGTCTATGGTAAATCAACAAACAATGGTATATCCTCATCCTTTCTCTAGGCTCAATTATCATCCATTGACCAGTCATATCCCAAATATCCCCTTGGATACTTCCTACTGTAACCAAAAAGTACTGGCATTCCTATTGACTAGGTAGGAGTGGCTTGCACAGGATGAACAAATCAAATGAACATTTTATTGTTACTTCATGTTGTCTATTGACTGGATCATGAGACACCTTACTGACACCTTCTTCACAATGTTTCAGTGACACCCTCTACGCAATGTTTCAGTGACAACCTCTACACAATGTTTCAGTGACACCTTCTACACAATGTTTCAGTGACACCCTCTAAACAATGTTTCAGCGACACCTTCTACACAATGTTTCAGCGACACCTTCTACACAATGTTTCAGTGACACCCTCTAAACAATGTTTCAGTGACACCCTCTACACAATGTTTCAGTGACACCTTCTATACAATGTTTCAGTGAACCTTCTACACAATGTTTCAGTGACACCTGTTACACAATGTTTCAGTGACACCTTCTACACAATATTTCACTGACACCTTCTACACAATGTTTCAGTGACATTTTCTACACAATGTTTCAGTGACACCTTCTACACAATGTTGCAGTGACACCTTCTATAAACTATTTTAGTAACATCTTCACATTGTTTCAGTAGCATAATGTCTCAACAAACGACTTGTTCATTATACCTGGTACTAGTAACAGAATCAAGAAAGGTGCAACCCTGACCAATGGATCCAGAGCCACCACTGCCTCAGCATAAGGCGAATTAATTAATATTGCAAGAAAACAATTGCTAGGATATTTTTTAACAGAACTATGAAGCATATTAAATGTTGCCCGTTGGAGGGCCTTAGAAACACCTGGACAGTCTCAGAGAACATACAACACCCTCTCTGCAAATTTAAAAACCATGAACTTCATTCAGTCTCAGACAATTTAAATTTTGTTTCAATGACATAGTACACAGGAAGTTATCACTTGTAACACCCACAAAACTAACCAGCTCCTGAACGTGCAGCTACCAGCTTCTGCTCTATACAAGTCTATAGAAGTTCCTCATCAATAAATGACAGCAAATAAGTACTGTGGTGGGCTCTGAGTACAACTACCAGCTACTGATCTATACAAGTCTATAGAAGTTCCTCATCAATAAATGACAGCAAATAAGCACTGTGGTGGGCTCTGCTGTGGTGGGCTCTGCTATGGTGAGCTCTGAGTACAAGGACAAGCAATACATAGTGGACTATAGTGTCTCTTTAAATGAATATAAATTGGACAACAAAATTAACAAGGCACCAAAATACAAGCTCAGTAGTTTTGGTGTGCAAGGTCTGGATGGACCTGACATTGACCAAACAAAGGTCAAGGTTTGGGTGGACCTGACATGACCAGACAAAGGTCAATGTTTGGGTGGACCTGACATTGACCAAACAAATGTCAAGGTTTGGGTGGACCTGACATTGACCAAACAAATGTCAAGGTCTGGGTGGACATGACATTGACCAAATAAATGTCAAGGTCGGGTGGACCTGACATTGACCAAACAAATGTCAAGGTTTGGTTAGACCTGCATTAACCAAACAAATGTCAAGGTTTGGGTGGACCTGACATTGACCAAACAAATGTCAAGGTTTGGGTGGACCTGACATTGACCAAACAAATGTCAAGGTCTGGGTGGACATGACATTGACCAAATAAATGTCAAGGTCGGGTGGACCTGACATTGACCAAACAAATGTCAAGGTTTGGTTAGACCTGCATTAACCAAACAAATGTCAAGGTTTGGGTGGACCTGACATTGACCAAACAAATGTCAAGGTTTGGGTGGACCTGACATTGACCATGTCAAGGTTTGCGTGGACCTGACATTGACCAAACAAATGTCCAGATGGGGGGGGGGGAAGGATTGTTATCTAAACATGAATAGTTGGAATTAGGACACATCTAATTAAAGCAAATCAAAGTCAGACACAGGCCAAGACTGATGTCACTGTCAGATAACAGGCCAAGAGTGGACCAAGGTCAGACACAGGTCAGAGTGGATCAAGGTCAGACAAAGACCAAGAGTGGATCAAGGTCAGACACAGGCCAAGAGTGGATCAATGTCTGACACAGGCCAAGAGTGGACCAGTGTCTGACACAGGCCAAGAGTGGAACAATGTCTGACACAGGCCAAGAGTGGATCAATGTCTGACACAGGCCAAGAGTGGATCAATGTCTGACACAGGCCAAGAGTGGACCAGTGTCTGACACAGGCCAAGAGTGGACCAAGGTCAGACACAGGTCAGAGTGGATCAAGGTCAGACAAAGACCAAGAGTGGATCAAGGTCAGACACAGGCCAGAGTGGATCAAGGTCAGACACAGGCCAAGAGTGGATCAATGTCTGACACAGGCCAAGAGTGGATCAATGTCTGACACAGGCCAAGAGTGGACCAGTGTCTGACACAGGCCAAGAGAGGATCAATGTCTGACACAGGCCAAGAGTGGATCAATGTCTGACACAGGCCAAGAGTGGATCAATGTCTGACACAGGCCAAGAGTGGACCAGTGTCTGACACAGGCCAAGGCCAAGAGTACTGTCAAAAGGAATGAGCACTTATAAAGGAGTTATTCCCCTTAACAGTTATGCAATATTATTTTTCTATTATTCTAAATCTATTCAAGATATTCAATGGAATTTTGTTTTTAATTAATATTTTAATTGAATGATTCAGCAGATTACTTTTAAAGACCAGAAAAGCCCATCTCGTTCACATGAGTTATCTGCTCATGTCAACACAGGGACACAACAAGCTGGAAATAAAAACTAATATTATAGCCTGTTAACAGCCACACCTGCTAATGAGATTACATTGAAATATTCGATAACCAGTAGACGTGCTCATTCATTGGCAGCCACAGCATTGTCTAAATTGATATAGCCTTAAAGGAACTGTATTTGCTAAAAACTGTTTTAAGAAATCATAATTAAATTATTGAAACTATTTCAGCTTTGGTATCTAAAGTCTACACCTTACGATGTAAACAAAAAAAAAGATGAGCACCTGAAAATATTTGGTTTTCGTGTCGAAGGGATTCTTGGGAGAGAAGAGTGGGTGAACAACAAGGGTCTCACCAGAGGTAATGTTCAATAACAGAGGTAGATCTCAAGTTACGACAATCATGGAGATGTAAGCAGTACAATTAACAAGTCAACTATCCAGTACATTGGACACCAAGGAAAGAAAGATAAAATATTTAGGAAATTGAAGATCCGGATTGGAACAAGGTTAAAGCATCCCTATAAAAAAAATTTTTTTAATAAAATTACCATGATCCAGGATGATTAATTATCCATCATAAATTATAGGACATATCAGAGGCCTCTAATATGTCCTATAATTTATGATGGATAATTAATCATCCTGAGGCATGGTACTTTTATTAATGGGACTATCAACAATCTGACCCGCTGGACTCCAATGTGCAGTTCTGCAATATCATCAAGGCAGACTTTACAATGCCGCAAGTGCCTTCACTGAATTTATTCTAAGATGCCGGGTTTTAAAATTAAAAAGGAACATTCATTTTACATTCACATTGAATCGAAATGTTAGAAGTGTTAAAACAGCCAGCAACATCCACATGATCAGGGATTATTAAAAAAAAACTAATATTTTTATTGTGGCGAGATGGTAACATTCTGACACAGGAAAAATTTCAAGGCAGTAAGTAACATACAGTGAACACAAGTTAGACTTAGCTCCCCACTCAAAATAAAGTTTAAACACGCAATCTGCCCAGGTCATTTAAACAAAAAGGCTAAATGAAGAAATGAGCTTGAAAAGATGAAAGGCTTTACTAATGCCATGTTTATAGAACATATTTTACAGGTCCAAATATTTCTTTTGAAGAAAAATATGACAGTATGACATAACTCATGTAAAGAAATGATTTTAAATGAATGAAGGGAACAAAATTAACAGAGCCTAGTCTGAGACAGGCTTGACCTACATTGTAAAGATCCTGTGAAAAGATACAGCCCAGTTTGAGACGGATGTGACCTACATTGGTAAAGAAAGAGTCTGAGAAGAGATTGTAGAAAAACTTTTTCTCTATTGTAGAAAGATGTTATTGTAAAACTAAACACATTTTGGATGATACATCCCACCCTCTTCATCACAGATACTTAGGATCGGCCCGTTCGAGGTGAATTTTTTCCGTCAGGGCGAGGACTGAAAGATAAAAAAATTCTTTTGTTCCCCAATCTGTACGAATTTACCAGTGTGGTCCCCCTGAAATCACAAATCTTAATGCAACTAATAAGTTCCTGATATGGCTAAGAGAACTCTATAAATGGCTTTGTTTTTACTAGTTAAATAATTTATTATAAATTTCTAGTGTTCTAATTGTTTTCTTTATGTGCTGAAAATGTACAATGCAATCAAAAAATATTTCCATTTGTTTGGATCAATAAAAGAATCTTATCAAAATTGTAACTACCGTAATTAAATCCTTTGTACTGGTACTTGCACTCAAATATTTATGTCCGTCATTACTTTTTTATTTTTAAATCTCATTACTCTCATTACTCTATTATTTCTCAACTTTTCTACCCTTGTCAATTATTAAAATAATAATTATTAAGTCTCAGGGAGTCACCATAAATACAAATTATTACATATCATTATTACTAGCTCTCTCTTTTATGTCCAGCAGATTTGTGCAAAACACAAGTACAAAGATAATAGCTTCAGGAGATTTGAGAAAAAAAAATCTCTATTTAATCCAGTCATATTGTGATATTTGGCATACAAGCTAATAAAAGATTTATGACAGTAATTTGGTGGAGATACAAAGATTTGGTAGGCTTTCAATGTAGGCCTATTAGTTCTAGGACATTTATAGAAACTGACCACTAGGCACAATAAAGATTTGCTATGGTTCTTCTATTCTCCACCAACGATATGAGATGAAATTTGAAAAATATGGTACTCTTCATCCATCTCTCATAACTCATATTTGATGTCATTAAAATATATGTGACATTGAACGGTCATCTTAGACTTAAAAATTTTGCAGATTAACAATAAAATCAATATTGCACACAAAGTGTTATAACATTTCAACATAACAAAAACTAGAATTTATTCTTGCAGCTCATTTTGTATCATTTAGAAATTTCTGGAATAACAAAAAATTATAAGCACTTTTTAAGTGAACAAAATAAATATTACTGGTTATTTTATATAGAAATATAAAAAGCACTACAAAGTTCATAAGTATAACAAAATAAAAAGTGTGCTTCACACCAGAGCACCAGATTAAGGAAGATTGAAAATGAAGTAGAATTTTTCATGTAAAAGATTTGTGCTAATATGTGAATAGTTTTTACTGATAATACTGAGCCTGGATGAGCCATATGCACTTTACAACCAAACAAATTCCTATTTAAAGCAAAAGTACCAAACTTGGGACACTAAAAAATTAAACACTGTAGCTTATAGATAAGTATTGATCATTTTGTTCAGGTCAAAATTTTGAATAGACTACTGGAAAAGAGGGGCAATAATCTGTGAGACACAATGCAAACAGAGTAACTCATGCTGATTTATTAACAGAAGCAGTTCCTAACAGTCAGGTAATCAATCTAAGATATTTTTAGCAGCAACTACTTTCCATCTTGCTGCTTCATCTCCTTCATACATTAGTCAAACTTTCAATTATGATTTAGAATTAGATTGTATTATATATAACATTAGATTGAAAAGTGTTAAACATTTCATGGTCAGATCAAGTTGTGTGTTTGGTGATTCAACAATTCAAATGAATCTAAATGACTGCAGAACTGTGGGATATTTTTTTATAAAGTGCTTTAAGGTGAGACAAGTTGTTTTTTAAAAACAATGATCAACATACATCAGTTCAATAAAGCCAGAAACAAACAAATTCAGCTACCTACAAAGAGCTTTAAAAAAACCAAACAAAAAACAAGAATATGGAGATTATAATAATTAATAGGGATTATGAACACAAAATGTAAATGTTCATATTTGGCCTAACTATCAATTAAAACAATGAAACAAAATTGAGACTTGTATAATACAAATATAATACAAAATAATTAATACTATATAGCACACCAAACAATACAAATTTATAAAATAAACATTCAGAAAATTATCTTTTTTTTTTCTTTTCACATTTTTGTATTTCAAGCAAATGCTGGGCCGCTGGTATGAAGTCTGTTATTAAGTAGCACTCCATTAATGAAAAAAAAAAAAACTATCCTTATAATATCTTGTGATATGATGCAAATGTGTCAAAAATGTGTCATTCATTTTTTAGTAACCATGTATTCAGAAAATTATATTTTTTTTTTCTTTTCACATTTTTGTATTTCAAACAAATGCTGGGCCGCTGGTATGAAGTCTGTTATTAAGTAGCACTCCATTAAAGAAAAAAAAAAAAACTATCCTTATAATATCTTGTGATATGATGCAAATGTGTCAAAAATGTGTCATTCATTTTTTAGTAACCATGGGATGAAGGTTGAACTATTTTGTACAGATTTCAGATGACATATCCACAGATGTCAATTTTGCATCTTACCAACACAGACATCTAAACCTGTTGTAGGGTGACCGTGTAATATCCAGGTGGTGGTGGTTGTTGTAGACAGCATCGCAGTGAAGATGTTTTCCTGTGGATTAGCAGACGCCATGCTTCTTGTAGAACTGCGCGATGATCTCCCTTGCTCTTAAATTCGTTTCCTGGAAAAGGCCTGAGGAGAGACAACACCATAAAGGTTGCTTTAAAACTATGAATAGAACAAATTATGTTGATGTTACGTAGTGCCATAAAACCAAATGCTAGCTTGACCTTACTGACATTCTGATAATAAATGAAGGACTGCGTTAAAGCTGTGTGAAGGAAATATTCCGAGGTATGTGGAAGCTTGAATTATAAAGACGGGACATTAAAAGGAGAATGTTTCAGCTAAGCGCCATCCTCGGCAGACAGTAAAAATTAAGAAACAAGAAATGGAACTTACTTCAAAAACTTAAGTATTCGCCATTAATGAGATTCTGATTAAAACATTCCTCCCTCATTTTTGAGGAGTGGGACAAAACTTCTAATACCATGTCATCAAACTATTAAACTTTTTAAACAATATCATAGTTCGGGCTGCATTCAAGCCGTGGGAGCAAAAATTTATAATGAGAAAGGCTGAAGATAGAATAGCAAGACAATACAATGGAAGTTTCTGCTGATAGCCTCCCCCCCCCCCTTCCCAATTCACCACAAAACAAGACCATAAAACATCCATTTAACTGCCCTGATCATAAAACATCCATTTAACTGCCCTGACCATAAAACATCCATTTAACTGCCCTGACCATAAAACATCCATTTAACTGCCCTGACCATAAAACATCCATTTAACTGCCCTGACCATAAAACATCCATTTAACTGCCCTGACCATAAAAACATCCATTTAACTGCCCTGACCATAAAACATCCATTTAACTGCCCTGACCATAAAACATCCATTTAACTGCCCTGACCATAAAACATCCATTTAACTTAACATTTAACAGATCAATTTCTAAATGTGTTTAAATTTCAACTTTCTTAAATACCCCTCCATCTTTTCTGGAGCAACATATCTAATATTTTGTCATAAAATAGTTAATCAATACAATTTAAACTTAAAGTAAATACAAAATAATTTGTTTTGGTTAATTTATAATAACAAATTTTTAAAAAGTCTCCACTTACCAGGCAATGAGAAGAATCCATGAATTGCACCTTTGATCAGCTTGCTCTCACACACAGAATTGGCAGCTTTCATTTTGGACTTGAACTCTAGATGAGTGAGAACAATTGTTGGCATTAAATCAGACAGCACTTTGGACAAGCCACGGGTTACTTATACCAAAAGTTAAAAGTCAGAGCATTTTCTGGTGTAATTTAGTTGAGAAAAGTCATGTGATACAGCAGTGTTACAGCAGTGATACAGCAGTGTTATAGCAGTGTTACAGAACTTGAACTGATGTACATAACTTTTATTTGACTGATTCATCTCTTATACTGAATTATGTATTAATAATGTTTTGAGATTCCACTCAGTAAATACTTTTGATGAGGGTGTTGGAAACTGTCTCACTAATCAATTTGTCTTTATGGTTAGTTCTAAAATTTTATTTTCATATAATATGTTTGCAAATACATCTAGGCCACTAGGATGAGAATTACAATCCAGATGAAAGAATTTTTGTAAGGTTTTATCTACGTTGTAGACATATCATAGTTTGAAATTTTGTAAAGGTTTATCTGTGTTGTCGATATAATATATTTTGAATATTTGTAATAGTTTAGCTCTGTTTTAGACATACCTGGTGCCATAATTGGAATCTTTGTAATGTTTTATCTATTCTATAGACAATTCACAGTTTTAATCTTTGTAAGGGTCTATCTATGTTGTAGACATATGGTATTTCGAGTCTTCATAAAGGTTTATTTGTGTTGTAGACATACCATAGTTTGAATCTTTGTAAGGGTCTATCTCTGCAATTAGTAAGAGAGTAGGGGGAAGAACGGTGAAATCCTTCCTCAGTAGTGGCGAGGCCCTCACACTGGTCTTGTCCGCTTCTGTCTTGATGCACATCTCAACTCCTCTGAACACAAAAATGATGTTTAAAACATCCCTCAATCAATAAACAATCAACAAGAAACATCTTAGTAATAGACAAGAAATAATCATATGTCTTTTTTTATCTCCCCTACAAATAATTTATTACATTCAGCTTTGAGTGTGAATGTGACTTTTTATAGAGAGGTTTTTGATGTCTCTTTCCATCAACTGTATGTACTAAAATAATACTTTATTTTATGTGGTATATTTTCTTTTATTATTTTGATATAGCTTAATCTCTTTTGCAATCAAGACAATCACTTTCTATCAGCACTGATACATTATTTTCATACACCAGAATTGAGCTCATCCAAACTCAAGTGGTGACCAATAATGTGAAAGAATCCTCTGAGGTACTTGTCACCAGGAGCCCGTGCCGTCTTTGGTATGAACTTACTTTCTGATCATCTCAGACATGTTAATGCTGCTGCCTGGAAACTCAAACTCATCATAGCTGGGACCCTGACATCTCCAGTCCAAGAATGGGTAGACCAACACCTGGGAATAACAACATGATCACTGCCAACAATTTCTGAATCAAGCAAACTTTTGCAGACCTGTTAACCCTCAAACTCATAAACTTGTACAATATCATCACAAAATCGTACAATACAATATTTAATAAATAAAAAAACATACAGTAAATATAATGTATACAATAACTACTTGCATTGCGTGTTTAATGGGATTGAATTGAGCTGGCGTCAAAAAAAGGTAATTGAAGGAAGAAAGTAGAAGAGTGATATTTATATTGCAATCTCTGGTCACTTTGTTTTGCATAGATGTATCTGGTCTAGATAGCAATTAATATTTAGGTAAATGTGCAGATCAGATCATCACAGTCTGTTACTGGTGAAAATAAAGTTACTGGTGAAATTTAATGTGGTTCTAACTCGAAGTCAGATCAAAAGCTGTAAATTGGTGAAGGGAAGAAGTGGTTTTTAAAATTGTACAGATGGTTTGCACATTCTAAAAATAGATTTCATAGGCCTCAGAGGGCCCATAAAAATCTAATATTGCTGCGTGGAACAGTTGAGAATACCGGTACATTCTCTAGTTTCCTCTGTGTTCTCGTCAAAAGAAATAATTATGTAATAAAATCATGTCATACAGCACCGAAGCAAACAAATGCTAGAAGGGGGCCATCTATATAGTACGTATGCAAAAAAGTCAAACTTTCTCCTCCCGCCCCCGTTGCACACATACTTTTTTGACCCATGTACAATGAGATTTTACCCCCCCCCCCCCACCCCAAAAAAAAAAAACCAACCAACAAAATCCAATAATCTTTTTCTATAATTTTAATGTTACAGTAAACAAAAATGCAACACAGGTTTTCAATGATGGCTGCTCGGTGCGCCCAATGGTTCCCTATGTTATATTTATTTTTACCCAACCTTTTATTTTATTTGTTTAAGTATTCGCTATTTCCAAGTAAACTTAACACACAATTTAATACAGGGAGCCTGGTCAAAACACGAATTTGGCATAGGTGCCGGCAAACGAAAATTTTAGAACCACTGGCATAGCCCAAAAAAATATACGTCATGCGCATGTTGGACATAAGTGGACTAAATATTACTTTAATATCTCTACTACTTAGTGCTATTTGATTGATATCAAGCAAGTTCATTTGTGAAAATACATGGCAATATTATGACGATAATTTCTACAAAACATTGCATGATATTTTTACAGCATTTGAGATATAAATATGCTATTTTTGGACTTTTAGGATGAATATTGTAGAATTTTTTAATACCATTCGTACTTTCTACCGAGGACCCCCCCCATCCCACCTAACATCACGAAAATGTGGATGTGTTAATTTTATAGACTTAAATATTTGGGACCTCCCACCCCCTTTTTTGACACAAAATCTACCAAATAAACACCACTCCATTCTCAGGGCAAACGTAATATAATAGATAGTCCCCAACCAATCCTATTTCTCGATCCATTCACTGCTGGATGTAGAATTCAAATGCAAGTTGAAGCTAACAACCGAAAATGTCACATTAATTTATTAATTTTTTTATCGGAAAAAACTACAAGAATGTATATATATATTCAACCCAGTCTCTTAAAAATGTAGTTCTGAGCAATTGTAAAAGACATCTCAAAATTGTACATTGTACCCCAAAATTGTTAGAGTAAACAGGTCTACGTTTCTGAGTAGCGGCAGAACAAAAAGTCTACACCTACATTTTTCATTGCTGTAAAGTTTCATTCACGATAACCAGGCTCTATGTTGCTGCTATCTTCTCATTTTAGTATTATTATTTTTTTAAATCCACTATTTTTACTTTGAATTGTTTAAGTCAGTATTTATTAATATGTCACAGGAATCAGTATGTCATTAATAAAATTGTAATTTTTCTTTGGATAAGTAATTAATTAATTAATACATAAAAATGTTGGAGATTTATGAAGGGTGGGGATCTTGGGTGTGGTCCCTCACTTCTTTTCCCAGGACTTGACCCCCCAATTTCAGTTTAAAACAGTTTCTACATTGCACTCATATTTGCATATTGCTAATCAGTTGAGCAAAAGCTGCCAGTTCAGCATCACATACTTCCAACCAACCAACCATCTAAGGATAGAACAGTGACTTACCTGATAGTCCAGTCCTGGGACTTCAAATGCAATCGTCGCAGCAATGCCTCCACCTGAACTGGATCCAATCACGCCTACTTTACTGTCATTCTCTCCACCTGATTGGAACAGAAACATTTACTGGGGTACAAAACAAAAACCCTAGGTGAAATGTCCATCTGAATTTTACTTTATGACTTATGTATGCTAAATGAGGAAGCAGCTGGTTTAATATTGAGGCAGAGTTTCATTTTCAAAAGAGTTTGCAAAGCTGATTTAAAAAATGAAATAAATTTTCAGCAATTTTAACAGGCTCATACAATTTTAACTATTACTTCCAACAGTTTTTATTGTTTAATTGTTTGTTTAAACTCTCCAGTTTGAAATATCATCTAGATGATGTCCATGAATGAGCCTGTTCATTGGGTCTGACCTACCGACTAGAGATTTATTCATTAGTACCCATCGGACAACGGCCTTTCCATCATCAAACATGGCAGGAAACTTGTGCTCGGGGGCAAGGCGGTATTCAACATTCACAACCACACATTTGAGTTCCCTATGAAGATTTGTAAACAATTGCAAAAATTTTCAGTTCTTAATAGTTTAGATAATATACTAAATTTTATGTAATTTATTTTCTTTGCTTGCAAGAGTTCTAGATCAAAATATCTGTATATTCCGATATGTAAGACAGAGTTTTAGTTGTATGTTTCTCCACATAAATGTGCACTTTGAAAAATATCTGTATATTCCGATATGTTTTAGTCGTATGTTTCTCCACATAAATGTGCACTTTGATAAATACCTGGCAAGAAGCTTGCAGAGAGCCTCAGTTGTTTTCCTTGAACCATAAATGTTGCCTCCTCCGTGGAAGTTGACCAAAATGCCTGGCCGTCTTGCACAGTTGTTTGGTTTGATGACATCAATAGGAATACCATCTGAACAAAATTAAGGGTCTAATGCAATCTCATAGTCATGGAGTTTCCTTTTGAATGCTGACTATTAAAGTAGCTGTAGCCCGAGGTTTGCTAAAACAGTTGAGAGGAATGTGCAAGGATATAAGAGTGTGCCTCATTTTAATAAGGATGAAACTGATGTCCTTGCCACATCAATGGGATTAAGACCCTTTGCCACATTAATTTCACTAAGACCTTCTGCCACATCAATGGGACTAAGACCTTCTGCCATATCAATGGGCCTAAGACCTTCTGCCATATCAATGGGATTAAGACCTTTTGCCACATTAATTTCACTAAGACCTTCTGTCACATCAATGGGACTAAGACCCTTTGCCACATTAATTTCACTAAGACCTTCTGCCAAATCAATGGTACTAAGACCTTCTGCCATATCAATGGGCCTAAGACCTTCTGCAATATCAATGGGCCTAAGACCTTCTGCCACATCAATGGGACTAAGACCTTCTGCCAAATCAATGGGACTAAGACCTTCTGCCATATCAATGGGCCTAAGACCTTCTGCCACATCAATGGGCCTAAGACCTTCTGCCACATCAATGGGACTAAGACCTTCTGCCACATCAATGGGACTTAGACCTTCTGCCACATCAATGGGACTAAGACCTTCTGCCATATCAATGGGCCTAAGACCTTCTGCCATATCAATGGGACTAAGACTTTCTGCCACATCAATGGGACTAAGACCTTCTGCCAAATCAATGGTACTAAGACCTTCTGCCATATCAATGGGCCTAAGACCTTCTGCCACATCAATGGTACTAAGACCTTCTGCCACATCAATGGTACTAAGACCTTCTGCCACATCAATGCGACTAAGACCTTCTGCCACATCAATGGGACTAAGACTTTCTGCCACATCAATGGGACTAAGACCTTCTGCCACATCAATGGGAATAAGACCTTCTGCCACATCAATGGGACTAAGACCTTCTGCCACATCATTGCGACTAAGACCTTCTGTCACATTAATTTCACTAAGACCTTCTGCCACATCAATGGGACTAAGACCCTTTGCCACATTAATTTCACTAAGACCTTCTGCCACATCAATGGGATTAAGACCCTTTGCCACATTAATTTCACTAAGACCTTCTGCCACATCAATGGGATTAAGACCCTTTGCCACATTAATTTCACTAAGACCTTCTGCCACATCAATGGGACTAAGACCCTTTGCCACATTAATTTCACTAAGACCTTCTGCCACATCAATGGGATTAAGATCCTTTGCCACATTAATTTCACTAAGACCTTCTGCCACATCAATGGGATTAAGACCCTTTGCCCCATTAATTTCACTTAGACCTTGAGCCACATCAATGTGACTAAGACTTTCTGCCACATCAATGGGTCTAAGACCTTCTGCCACATCAATGGGACTAAGACTTCCTGCCAAATCAATGGGACTAAGACCTTCTGCCACATCAATGGTACTATGACCTTCTGCCACATCAATGGGACTAAGACCTTCTGCCACATCAATGCAACTAAGCCCTTCTGCCACATCAATGGTACTAAGACCTTCTGCCACATCAATGGGACTAAGACCTTCTGCCACATCAATGGGACTAAGACCTTCTGCCACATCAATGGGACTAAGACCTTCTGCCACATCAATGGGACTAAGACCCTCTGCCACATCAATGGGACTAAGACCTTCTGCCAAATCAATGGGACTAAGACCTTCTGCCACATCAATGGGAGTAAGACCCTCTGCCACATCAATGGGACTAAGACTTTCTGCCACATCAATGGGACTAAGACTTTCTGCCACATCAATGCGACTAAGACTTTCTGCCACATCAATGGGACTAAGACTTTCTGCCACATCAATGGGACTAAGACCTTCTGCCACATCAATGGGACTAAGACTTTCTGCCACATCAATGCGACTAAGACTTTCTGCCACATCAATGGGACTAAGACCTTCTGCCACATCAATGGGACTTAGACCTTCTGCCACATCAATGGTACTATGACCTTCTGCCACATCAATGGGACTAAGACCTTCTGCCACATCAATGGGACTAAGACCCTCTGCCACATCAATGGGACTAAGACCTTCTGCCACATCAATGGGACTAAGACCTTCTGCCACATCAATGGTACTAAGACCTTCTGGCACAACAATGGGACTAAGACTTTCTGCCACATCAATGCGACTAAGACTTTCTGCCACATCAATGGTACTAAGACTTTCTGCCACATCAATGGTACTAAGACCTTCTGCCACATCAATGGGACTAAGCCCTTCTGTCACAGTTAAAAAAAAGTAGCATACAAAGGAGGAGACTTTGGAAAACTATCAGTTGATCATGGCTGGTGTTCATGTTTTAAAGATGTGTTTAAGCACAAATATCAAGCTGTCAATATCACCATAGAGAAAACATTATTTTACAAAATCTAACATATCTTTTTATAACAGAAAACAATATATATTTTATAGACAAGACATCTATCACAAATACAAGCTCAAAAAAACACACAAAAACTAGGTAATTATCAAATTTGATCAAATAAAAAACTTACTTGGCACACCAGCAGAAGGCACAGCAAACTCTTTAACCTGACCATCAAAATCTGCAGCAATTTTGTCATTGAGTTCTCTATGAGTCTCTGAAAATTCCTCTTTCTTGGCTGGATCAACACCATCCACTCCTCCGTTTGCTAGCTGATCTAATCTCATTTTTAGAAAAGTTTCTGTTTCTGATGACAGCTGTGAGAATAAACATATTTTTAAAATAATATTTCTTTAACAGAAATGTATCACAACTATTTAATCTATGTTGACCATACATATATATATATATATATTATATATATATATATATATATATATATATATATATGAAAAACTGATTCAAATGAAATAAATATCACAACATATGACACGATTTCATCTTAAAAGTTATATATCAGATTAAACACGATTAATGACAACTCATTCTTAGAATAAACATATTTTTAAAATAATATTTCTTTAACAGAAAAATATCACAACTATTTAATCTATGTTGACAATACATATATATATATATATATTATATATATATATATATATATATATATATATATATGAAAAACTGATTCAAATGAAATTAATATCACAACATATGACACGATTTCAGCTTAAAAGTTATATATCAGATTGAACACGATTAATGACAACTCATTCTGGAATCTTCAGCTGAAATCAGTGATGTCAACTTTTGCTTGGTTACATCCTTTGATTGAACTATTAGATTTTATAAAACCATTTTTGACCAAATAACTTATGTATGTCAGTGACATCATAATAGTTAATGCTACTTTATCTTTATTTAGCCATACATTATATTAAAACCGCAGTCATAACCATACATAATTTAACACTATACCTTATACTTAGTCTTTAACTTTTCAATAATGTCCATTTCTGCACCTGCAAAAAAAAAAAAGTTGAGTTGCCAGCATAATTTAACATGATTTTGAGATATTTTTTAAAAGAAATACTAACTAAAAATATATTAATGTCATAGCAAAAATGAAACAGAAAAAAGTTAGCCAAAAACAGCTATTAAATAAAGTAATGTACTACAATTACACCCCACATGATACACAAATATTTTGCAATTTAAAAATTAATACAACTGGTCACTGTTGTTAACTCGGTCTAATTTATTTGCCATGTTTCGACCATTTTTAATCATCCAACAACTCATTTATTGAAATTTGAAAATAATTTATTTAGATAACCTGCTTTAACTGGTTTACATTAGTTAAACTTATTTCTTGGTAATCCAGAAGAAAAAATAAAAATTTGTAGGAGCCTATTTCTAGATAAAGTCTAGTTACTAAAAATTTTATCCTGACAAGTGAAAATGCTATTTTGCTGAATGCGCTCTCCAGAATTTATTACAATGTCGGTCTGTCCCAACTATCTTCCGTGAACGCTCAACCTCTTGACTGAATGCCCCTAAATGACTAGGTTGTAATGTTACGCAGTGTATGAGGGTTCATGACTTAATTCCAGCATACATGCCAACCTGTGAGATAAAAAAACTGTACAAAAAGTTCAAAAAAACTCTACAACAGCATGAAAAGCTGCACAGAAAAAATGAAACGTCAAAAAAAGTATTATGTATAACTTGTAATCATTTTATCACTATGTTTTGAATGCATGAATAAAAAGTGAATAATCTCCCCTTCTCTGTGTGCACATTTTAGCATGTTAACATCATTCATAAATGGCTAGAATCTTTTAAATGTAAATAGCTTGTTTTAAATCACATTTTTGTCAAATTTTGAGTTTTTACACTAATAAATAGCAATTTTATTCAAATGGGCTCAGCTGATGAATTTGACAGCAAATTACATGTAATAAGACAATTCTTCAGGTAATTGTGCTAGCTCAAGTAATACAGTCTTCTGTATTTAAATTAACGAAGTACAAAATTTCTACCATCTTGACACAGTTAAAGAGTTTAACATCAACTTATAACCTTATTTTTTCATGGGTCGAGGATAGAATTTGTTTTTCTCTGTATGAGCTATGAGTATGGGGATATTAAGTGTATGAGCTATGAGTATGGGGATATTAAGTGTATGAGCTATGAGTATGGGGATATAAAGTGTATGAGCTATGAGTATGGGGATATAAAGTGTATGAGCTATGAGTATGGGGATATTAAGTGTATGAGCTATGAGTATGGGGATATAAAGTGTATGAGCTATAAGTATGGGGATATAAAGTGTTAATTGGAAGTTTACAGCTGAAGTAAAATAATAAACACAAAAAGAATAAAATATAGCCAACAATTCTCACTGATTTCAACTTTTAATTTTTCTAGAGCTGCGCAGAATTAGCCATTTCAGACCTTTCTTAACATTAGATGCATCAAAGATGCTGATGTCTGCATTCATGCTATCACGCATGGACTATGGCAATGCTCTTATGGTGGGTCTCCCAGCTACACTCCTGGATAAAATTTTTAAAAGCACAGAATAATGCGGCTCGCATTGTTCTTCGAAAACGCAAATTCGACCATGCTAAAACACTTCTGAGAGAGTTGCATTTGCTGCAGGTCCGCACTCGCATAGAGTATAAAATTGCAACTCTGTGCTACCACTGCTTGCATGACCTGGCACCGTCCTATCTCAAAGCGCTACTTACGCCTTATGCACCCACTAGACAACTCCGCTCATCTGAAGTGGCAAACTCTCAATACTACGTGTTCGCCTTGAGACTTATGAGGGGCCCACTTTCGCATTTGCTGGCCCAACAATTTGGAACACTCTTCCTATCCCTATCAGAAACAGCCAGACACTGGAGTCTTTCAAAACTGATTTGAAGATTTATCTTTTTCGCAAACAACTGCTGGGGTGATGTTGTCTATCTAGCTATTATCTTTTAGATGTATATTGGCCTGCGTTGTTTATGGTTGCAAGGTATGAAAGACTTAGAATGGTTATTCTTGTATGTAGTTTTGTAATGTTGAATTTTTTACTTCAATGTGGTATGTACCGCGCTTCAAGCCTTTGGGGATGAAGCGTGATTTTTAAATAATCTTTATTATTATTATTATTAAATAATGTATACTTATTTTATACAATGAAAACCACACCTGCTTTTAGTTTAAGAATAAAAGGTAAAAACGAAGTCATGCCATTGTAATAAACAGGAATAATGACTAATGCTTTATAGTAATATTAAATATATTTAATTATTTAATAGATATTAAAAGAACACTCACTAACACTGCAGTTCTTACTAAGAATTACATAAACAGATTTGTAATTATAGTTTACTACTGGTACTCAAAGTAGTTACAACCATACTATGCTGTCTTAGTATTAACAAATGATAACATTGAAACCGCAAAGTTTCTAAATTTAGATGGCCTACCGATCCTTAATAGTTTCATTTTGAAAGAACAAAAAGGATGTAAGTTTCTTGTTGTCCAACATTGAAGTTATCATACTGTGAGCTTCGAACATGTTTTGGGCAAAAATATTTTTTTTTATTTATCAAGTGAAAAACTGAACAATAGCCTGTATGGTTGTACAACTTGGCAAACGTACCCAGTATACAAACCATATAAAATACAAAGTATGGGTAAACCATACGGGTTGGCCTGTATGCTCTAGTCTAAAGCCGGGTACTAAAGTAGTAAGACTAATTAAGTTACTTTTAATCTTAATTCTAGGATAGAAGCAGAAGGAATAGTTCGGCCTATGCTTATACTTTAGTTATAGTTGTTAGCAGGCCTAATAAAACTTAGTACTTACGCGACTTAGTAACTAAGCCTAACAAAGGTAAACTGTAAAAGTAAATGTCAAGTAGGTTCCCTGTCCCTCCATAAATAAGCGACACACACTGACATTCTAACTAAACTTACAATCACAATATAACAATTTAGTTTTTATAACACTCTCTAACTAATTTTTCACAAATATTTAAACTTAATAAATAGGCTCATCTAAGTTTTTTTATATTTTGGACTAGTCATAATTTACACTTGTAGGCCTACTCAGCACTGTTGAGTGCAGTTAATAGTATTAATAGTAATAGTGCAGTTAAACGTTACACAGTGTCAATGAAAAATATGTTTAAGTCTATCTCTATACAACAGTACTATGCTACTATACAAGTCTATACTATACTTCTATACTATAATAAGTTATAGGCTACATAATACAGTAAACTTTATACTATTCACTGTTACTATGCAGTAACATCCTTATCCTAAATTATAAAGATTTTTATAAAATATACGAGCACAAGAACAAGTCTCAACATAGCTAGCAGTCACGCAGTGAAGTGTCTGGGCCTCATTCAGTGACTTGATTAGTGGAATGACTCAGTGACAGTGTAGGCCCTATGCCTATAATTATCTATAATATATTATTGCGTGGACTGAAACTGAAGACTGAAGATGAATTGATATCATATTGATATCGTCAATATCGTCTAGCTAGGCTCTGGGCCCTCTCTGTCATTTCATTTTCCAGATTATGATTAGAACATTACATCAGACAATTGTATTAGCCTTACCCAGGGAAAAAATATCACCCTAAGGATACTCAATTTAGGGGAACTAATATGGTATGATTTTGCTTTTCGATCGATAACCAATCTTTCTTGTCCCAGGGAGACAATATATCGTCTCTCTTCCTTATTCTTTATCAGCGTACTTGCTAAACGAAAGAGGACATAAATATATCAGAAAGAGCAGTAGAAAATTGTTTACTTAAAATTTGGATTAAAATATAATTTTTCATTGGCGGAACTATTATCATTTGGGCCAATTAATGTATCAATGGATTGAAATGCATCGTATGTAGATCTAATTATTAAAACAAAATAAATACCTTTTAAATATTATGTTTTCAGTGAATGAGAAATGAAGTTCAGATACACATAAAAACGTTTTCTCTTTTTTTTGGGGTCATTAAATTATTATAAAATAATGCGTCATTAACCCGGACAAGGGCCGTGCGAAGGGTGGGAGAAGGGGGCACTCGCCCCGGGCAGTAACATCAAAAGGGTGGGGGCTTTATATCGTTATTAGATATGACATTTATAGTGAATTAAACAATAAAATATCATGTACAGTGTTTCTTTCAGTTAATTTCCACCAGGGGAGAGGGCTGGGATTTTAGATTTTCGGGTGGGCAGTGGTAGTGGCCTGAGGCGTAGCTAAGGAGGCAGAGGGGGCAGTTGTCCCCGGTTGTCAGAAGGGGGCACCAAAATGGGCTTTATGGTATTTAACTGAATTAAAATAATGGGTTTCAGAGTTCAACAGGCGGGGGGGGGGGGGGGGGGAATGAATCTCATCCCCTGGCGCTTAACACTTTAGCTACGTCTCTGCCAGTGGCGTAGAAAAGGGGGGCAGATGTGATGGTCCACCCAGGTGTCACTTTTTCTTTACATGGAGGGGCGGCATTTCAGACAACTGCAGAGTTTTTATCGTGAAAGGGAGCGTGGTAAAAATCTTGGCCCACCCAGGGTGGCATTAACACTAGCTACGGCTACACCACAAGACAGCTTATTTAGGCCCACCCAGGGTGGCATTAACACTAGCTACGGCTACACCACAAGACAGCTTATTTAGGCCCACCCAGGGTAGCATTAACACTAGCTACAGCTACACCACAAGACAGTTTATTTATCGGCACACCAAATGGCAATCAGAGCCAGCTATACTTATATTTATTGGGAAATACGACAGGAAGCTGGGGCGCCGATGGCTCTTTAGCCCAGAAAACGGTTGATTATTTCAAAATAAAGAGTTACATTTTAAAGTATACCCAAATGCAATGCTTCTTTTAGATTATTTGATCGTGGAATTTTTTTTTTAAGCGGAGGCATTATGGTGACCATTGCCATAGATAAAAAAAAAAAAGTGAGTTGTGTATGAGAATTATTTTTAAGATCATGCGTTTTGGTACGGATAAATATTATATAAATTATATATTGTCGGAAAGGGGATTTTATTCTCTATACCTTAGTATGACTACATTTTTAGAGGGTATTTGTAATTCAATTTTCACATTCATCTATGGGGAGTCAGCCCTACCCCTTCTTGGTTAAAATACCCTAAAAATCCTTAAACTTACATACATCTTAAAGTGTATCTTAGATAGCCGAGACATGGCGCGAACAGAACCATGTTCGTCTTTAAGGTTTTGGTTCGGGATTTTGACTTTTATTAGGGTTTGAACCTCCAGGCATTGTCAATTGACCGCAGGAAATCTACCAGAAGTCAAGTACTAGGCCATTCTGTTCGATCTGTGACGTACACACCCTCTCGACTGTTGGGGGGGGGGGGGTTGGGATTTGACTTTCTCCGGGGTGCTCCCCTCCGCCTAGGGATGTCTGAAAGAAACACTGGTCACGTGCTTCTCGAAGACAAGGTGTGGTCAAATAGTCCTGTCTTCCCCCGGTGGAGCTTTTTGTCTCAATATTGGTGGTGGGTGCAACTTTCAAACTTATTTTTATAATTCACAAACATATTGCACAAATATATCGCGTGCTGAAATGGCCTCACTTGTGTCACCCAGCTCTCGAGTATTGAGGGTGGGCCACATAAAACCTGTACACATTTATTATATTTAGCACAACCTTTTGTATTTCAATAATTGTGTAGCGTTGTCAAGGAAACGGCCGACAGCGTCGTCCCCCCCCCCCAAAACCCCCCGTCCACTGGCAGCTTCTACTACACTTTCTACAGGGGAGCCGTGATCGTAGGAGACAGCCAGTGGTATGCCGGAGCCGGTTCTATTTCTATCCGGTTTGGACGAGTCGATTGTTAAATTTTGACTATTCTACCGAACAAATGTCAAATAATAAAGCTACAAACAATATAAAAAATATACAATTGCATTGAAGTTTTTTTTTTAATTTTTCTCTACAACCGACAAGTACCGAACCGATTTTTCCTTGAACGGCAGCATCCCACTGAAGACAGTAATATTCTCTCCCATCACACATCCGCACTATGCTTACCATCCAAGCCTTCAAAACTGCTATCAAGACACATCTCTTCAAACTCTACTATTCTGACTCATGCTCACCCCCTTTGACTGATAAACAATGTTTGATGCTGCTAGGTGCCGTCCATGGCTTGACAGGGGTCAATAGCACTTGGGTGGGTGAGGTCAATCTGTTTACAAAGCTGTTTTTATATGTTCAATTTTATGTAACTGGTTTTTTTTTATGTCTTGTTTCTTTTTTTTTTTTTTTTTTTTTGTTTTTTTTTTTGTGAGGCGGGGGGGGCTTACCCCTAACGTGGG
>CAXITT010000022.1:1580280-1595914 GCA_964033795.1 Lymnaea stagnalis | reverse complement strand
TTTCAAACATTTCCCCCCCCCCCCCCCCTTGTCAACAACTGTCAAACATTTCCAATTCCCCTCCTCCTTATTTTGTTGAAGTAATTATTGGACACCCCCTAACCTTTCACGCGTCTGCTTTAGTTCACTATCCCCACCACTGTCCACACCACAACACTGTCCATACCCCACCACTGTCCACACCACACCACTGTCCACAGCACTGCACTGTCCACACCACTGTCCACACCACACAACTGTCCACACCACACCACTGTCCACACCACACCACTGTCCACACCACACCACTGTCCACACCACACCACTGTCCACAGCACACCACTGGCCACATGATACAATAGCACTTGAGTCTACGAAAGTAAAATCTGGTAAATAGTGGATGCTGTCAGGTGGGTAAATTCATTCTGCACATTAAAGGAGTTGGGGGGGGGACGGGACATTAAAGGAGAGGGGGGTAGGAAGAGGGGTATAACGATTTGGATACATCTTCTTTCTTATATATCAAGTGTTCTTTCATAAGTCAAGTGTTTTTCATATATTTCATGTGTTCTTTCATATATTTCATGTGTTCTTTCATATATGTCAAGTGTTCTTTCTTATACTCATATGTCAAGTGTTCTTTCATGAGAGGGTAAAAAATACTCAGTAGTTTCAATAAGCCAAGAAAATTTGCCACATTGAAGCCATGATCGTCTTGCTGAAGTGATTCTGTGTGTCCACGCAGAGCTTGATTTTGAGTTGCAAGGAATTTGATGCAAAAGAGGATTCTTGTCAAGATATCAGCCAGTAACTCTGTTTGCAGCTAAATTTCGATACATTTCTGTAGGGTGGCCCTTCCCTTATACTACCTTTCAACAAAATGAAACTCTTTTTGGTCCTTTCAGGTGGAACACTACAATGTCAACAAAAAAAAAAAAAAAACCTTTAAAAAAAGTGAGTGTTTTTGCGCCAAGGGCATCTGCCCCACCTGTCATAGCTTAGGTCCGCCACTGCTTATGCGCCATCAAATAAACATTTACAGGATCTTCTGAAAACATAAATTAGTCATGTGAGCTACTGTTTTGCACCAAGTGTAAACAGAATTAGGAGAAACGTGTAACATTTTTTAAAATGCGTAACATTTTGCATGCATCGCTACTCCCCTGTGGCTCCCCAGGCCATCATGGCAGCGTTTCGAGAACCACTGGGCTAAGCCTAACAGACAGCGGAAAAAACTTGTGCCGCCTTTAAACAAAAAATTGTGATGTCATAATTGGGGGTGGGGTGGGTGTCAAATTATCGAAAATGAGAAGTTAACTCTTTTTATGTAACACATGGACCCACCACTCAGTGGAAAAAACTGCCCCCAGTTAAACCCTATTTATTCATATTTCACTGTGAATTTTGAAAAAATTCAATATTAAATTTCAGTTTGAAAATCTAATTTTTCATGTTCTTTTCCCAATGCGTTTCAGACGAATATTGAAATTTATAGACATGTTTGCCAATCCTATAATATGCAGTGCTTATAATCCTTATATTATTTTTTATATTGATCGATTTTATATGAATTACATAATTACAAAAATTACATAATAGTCCAGAAATACCAGGAGGGTGTGAAATGTGGTAGTAATGCATTTTTTTTTTTTTTACTTTGTACCGCGCTTCGAGGCTTTGGGGATGAAGTGTGTTTTTGAAATAAACTTTATTATTATTATTATTCCCTAGGAAACAAAATTGTTTAAAATCCACATTCAAGATTTCTGTGATCAAAGAACAGTAGGAATCATTTTTTTTACCACATACATGTGTTTTGTTCTGTTCAAGATGTTGAACTGTCCTTATCAAGTGACCGTTGCCTCAAATTCTTAATTTCAACACCTAAAAAATTTGCTACATTTAACAAATTCAATCAGCGCTTTTAGAATGTTTTATTTCTTACAAAAAAAAGTGATAGCTTCATTGTTTTTCCTAAACAGTTTTACACAAAAAATAAATGAAGAAAATGAGTAAGAAGACAAAGATATTTTTATAGTTTCAAGGACAGCATTTACTTTAAAGCACTCAAATTTGTCAGAGGTCTTTTCTCCACAAATAAAATTGAAATACATTTTGAAAAAAATATATTTAAAGATGGTAATTCCCTATTTTTGGTGATGCTAATTTTAGAATTACTGTAGTTCTAATTACAACCAGATATGCAAGTTTTTGAAATTTAAGAATATCATTTAATTTTGGATACATTTATAAAAAAAAAAAAAGAATTTTTAGTTATTTACATATTCATGACATAAAGAAATCATTGGCAAACTGTAATTTGTATCAATATCAATGCATACTCTCAATCACTCTGCCTCACAGATTCACAATCTTCCCCACAATCAGCAATTAGTAATTGACAATGGCAAGTGATTCAAGAATAATATTCAGAGCTTCATGTGAAAATAATAATGAAAAAAGTTTTATTAGAATTGACACAATAATTTTTTTTTAAAAATGGCCAACCATTAGTGAAGTGATTTACCCTCAGAGTAAACCCATTTTTGCAGTAACAATAAATCCCCTTTGCAGTTGTGATGAAATTTGCAACTCAGAGAAAATAAAGCTTTCCTAATTACACTTTAAGAATTTTTCTCAGCAGGCCTAAGTTTCATCATCAGAGTACACCTCGGTTGTGGCATGGGAAATGCCTGTCTGCTGACGACTTAAGCCTCGATCTGTTGGAGTAAATTAAAATTTAAAAATTCAATTTCTGTTAATCTTGATAAAGGCAGATACATTGACTTATAAATAATTCATATAGCTACAGGAATACCTCTAGTGTTGGCAGCATGCTAGAAACACTAGGCTGGTCACCATTGGAGAAACGACGACGACAATCCAGGCTCTCCATGATGTACAAGATAAATAATGGGCTGGTCCACTGTTCCAGTATTAAACAGAAACTCGTCCCTCTCCCCCATAGACAGCGACGAGGCCATGACAGGCAATTCAGGCTCATACCAGCAAGAAGCCAGTATAGGAGCTGCTCATTCCTGCCCAAGACAATCAGGGACTGGAACCATCTTTCAAAAGGAACAGTTGAGGCGACAACACTAGACACATTTGTGTCTATTGCCTCAAGCCTTCAAACCCCTAGTGCATAATTTCCTCATCACCACCAGTAACAGAAACATTGCAAATCCCATCTACATGCATAGGAGCCAAAATGATCAATAAATTGATCGTGGGCCCTTAAGATATAGAAGAAGAAGATTGAAAAAATCTAGAAGAACTTATACCTTACAATGAATATGAAAACTATGGTTTGGTTACAAACAACAACACAAAGTACCTTGGATTGGGCTTTTCTGTTCAGACTCTGGTTCTTCATTTAGCCTACAAAATATTAAACCATCATGATAAACAAATACAATGAGCAGCTATTTATAATATTTTTGGCAAACAAGGAGATCTAAGTGCCAACAATGGTGGCCCATTCACTTTTGGAGGAGCTAAGTCATCCAAATCATGTATTTCTGAAAGACAGAAATTTGCCCAATGGAATAAATACTTCTAGCGGTTCTTAGCAATTCAAAGTACAGTAGTGATGATTTAACCGAATGCACTTACCAATCTAGCTACAGTATACACTCCTTAAAAATATAAATACTGTTGGATGATTGTGACTTTTCTTTTAAAAGCCCTCATAATTTTCTAAAGCTTTCCTAAACATGTAATTTTATTTTCACAATCAACTTCATAAGAAAATGTTGCATAGTTGGCATTTAAGGATAAGAAAAATGTATTATTCTTTATTTTTTAAAGGTTATCATTGGAGTTAAGATTTTACCCCTTTTCTCCTTCATCAACTTCAGTCACCTCATCCTCATTCTCAGCACCAATCGGTGAAAGAGTTTGAGGGTTGAAGAGTTTGTAGGGTTCTCCTAGGATACCAGTCCTAGATTGATAGATAAAGATTAACAGCCTATAGATTTCGTTACATTATCATTGAAAAGTATTTCAATTTCATTTTATTGGTTAAAAATTTCATATTATCCTATGCAATATACTAAACTGAAGTTAGTTAGTTTTTTTTTTAATATTTGAAAAGCTTCATAATTTTTTTTACAAAATTCATTTCATTTGCTGAATAATGATAGCAATGTTTTACATTTTAAAATGAGTAGAATTCAAAATGGTTATTAATTAGCTTCACAGCACAATATGTAATAAAGAAAACACAAATGTACTTGAATTTGTGGACATCTAGGATTAGATCTGAATACTTTGCATCAATATTTTCATCATCATCCTTCTTGACAACAGAACTAGAACTTCAGAAATTTAAGTAACTATTTAATAACATAAAACACATTGGAGGTAATGATAATTCTGTATTAACAAAATTTAGTAAATAATTGACTAAAGCCAGGAGAGTTGAATTTAAATTAAATACAGTTTTATTAACTGATTGAATTAGAATATACTATTTGGAAATGTTTATAATTTCTCAGCTTTAATAGGATATTAAGGTAATAAAGTAAGAAAGTTACATTTATTAAAGGTATTCTTGAAAATAATACCAGGTACCAAATTTTTACTTAATCTTTCACTTTAAATAATGGCAAAGTCAAATTTATAAAAAAGTCAAGCTATATCTTACTTGTCCTTATGTAACTGTGGTTTTTTAAACAACCAAGAAGCTTCTTCTTTTGGAGATGGTATAATGGAGACAATAGCCGGAGATCTTTGGCTGTCATCAATAAGAAAAAATTGACATCAAAATTAACATCTCATCAACTTTTAGAAAAGTTAAAATGACTAATTTAGGTAGGCTAATAAATAAATTTTGACTTTCTAAAATTTAAAATTTTGACCTTAAAATATATTATATTGCTGTTAAAGGATTGCAAAAAATAATTTTATTTGTTCCAGTAGGCCTACATAGGCCCAATAATTTATTTATTACAATGCATTGAATTCTCAACTGAGTTAGCAAATTAAAAAATATTAAATAATATGGGTTAGACATATTTTAAAAAGTCATATTTAAGAAAAATCTTTTAACATATAATATTGATACATACTTGATTATTGATTTTATAGCTGGTCTTTTTCTGGTGATAATAAATATATACAATCTTTAAAATTACAGACTGAAATGATTTCAATCAAATAATTTACAGTAATCATTTAAGTCATCTAGCAATAGCACACTTAAATCTCATGTAAAAGTGTCTGCTTGTCCTCCATGACAGGAGAGGACAGAAATTAAGATCTGAAATTATTTACAACCCTAACTTTTGAAGATCTTCCGCTTCTACCCAGACTCTATGTTTTGGCACTATGGCAGTGATGATAGGTTGGTCATGAAGCTTTTCGAATGATGGACCATAAAGAGCTCTGTCTAAATGTAGGAGCAGCAATAATTTAGGTTGTGTTTGAAAAATTAAATCCAGCAATGAGGTATATTTGAATTACAATTATAATGTCTGAATATATAGCTTAAACTAGGGTAGAGCCACATTTTCTTAAAAAATACAATGAAACAGTAGAAATGGATATGAATAGATTAATAGAGCATTGAAAGCATTGAAAATAGTTTTGAAAAGAATGAGAGGACTTGTTCAAGCAAAAACATAACTCTACAACAAACTTACGGATGCAGCCTTCTATACTCAGCGGGAGTCAGCTTTTTATCTACTTCTGACTTCTGTTCTTCAATTGCTTCTATTTCAATTTTCTGAACTTTTGAAGGGTCTACCTCTTTTGGTTCTAAAAAAGAAAATTAACCCATCAGCAAGTGCCTGTGCTGTAATGTTACCAAACATCACTTTACCTTCTAATGTACTACATTTGAATAACAAAATTATTACCTCCAGAGGACATTGCTAAATTACTGAAAATCCCTTAAATAGAATTTCAAGTTTACCTTCTGCTGAGTACTTCACACGGATGGCAGGATTAAAGGTGTCCGATCGTAATATTCTATTTAAAATATAAAAAATAGCTAACAAATTTTAATTTCTAATGTTTTTACCAATGTAAACATGGTTAAATTTTAATTTCAATTTCATAATGCAACTAATAATGAAGCTTTAAAAAACATTTTTTTTTAATGTTGAATAAAATGTATTTTAATAATACTGTAAGGAAGAAAATGTTAAAAAGTATACACACACAAATTTTATCAAAACATTTGTTTTATATTTCATTAAATATTATATCTTTATAAGATTTAAGAGTTTCCTGAATTTAAAAAAAAAAATTAAATTTAGTAAATAGACATGGGCACAACACACCTTCCAATCTCTTTTTTTACAGAATCAAACTCCTTTCTTCGGAATGTGATCCACACCACAAAAGTGCAATATTTGTAAAATGTCTAAGATGAAATAACAATTGAAGTAGCAATTTTTTGTTTGCATTGGTTGAACATTTAAGAAACAAGAAATACAACATTTTTAAGGAATTATAATCAAAGAGCATATTCCTGAGATGAAAAGCTTACTATACTTATTCTAGTTAACTATAAAATTAACATTTGACACCAATGAAAATTACTCTGATGACCTGCTTGACAGTAATAATTAAATACTAACTTTTGCTGTTTTCCGATATGAACAATTAATTTTTTTAATTTGAATTCTCACCTCAAACATGCTACGGTCTGTGTATGTTTTAGAAACTCTTGATCTAGAAAAAAAAGGTATCAACAGTCACTCATTTAATGGGTTAAAAACTCTCAATGATTATTAAATTGAAATATATAAAGATATAACTTAAACCTATAAACGTTTTTGACACTTTATTTACCAGTAACACAAGAGGTAAGGAATGAGCCAGCATCATTTGGGTCCTTATTATATTTTTATGAGTATCACAGCTAATTAGTATGCTATATGTATTTTGATTTATGATGTTAAGTTACTGGTATGACAAATTGCAGCAACTGTTATTTATGGATTTAGTGATTCTATACTGGTCAGAAATGAGAATCCTTCAGTGTGTATTGTAGTGAAGAATGTACAGTTTACAGTTAGTGACTAGAACCAGGACTTAGTTGCAGTTGCAGCAGACGTTATAGATAAATAGGAAATTAAATAAATGTTGTCTTATCAATAAATTAAATCTACAGGATATTTTTTTGTGTGGTGTTTGGATCATTACTGCATCCCTGTGAGTTTTCCATATTTAAGCTTTATGCTTTTGATTATAAAATAAATACATGGGGATTTGGGGTGGGGGTGGGTGTAGTCTTACACAAATAAACTCTGTCTGTGCCTTCTGAGAATCTTCTCCACCTATTCTGTGACAACCTGCTGTAAATTTACTCCTGAAAACTTATTCTACCATCAACTAAAATTACCTCCCACATTCCATATGATGTTGATCCTGCAGGCCTAGTCCCAAGACAAGAATACAGTATGCTCTCCCCAGGAGTTTCTGTGCAACACTGAGACGATCACAAGCATTTGCATACTCTAGCTTTTCAGCTAAACTAGGTTCACTATTAATGCAACATACAAGTTAAGAAGTCATTCATTTTTTGTAGTATCATATAATATAAAATTATACTAATGGTCTAATGTAAAAAAGGAATCTCATGACTAAAATGAGCTAATAATTTGAGACTTACATAAACATAGGATTTTTCTTGGTCTCCAAAGTCAATTTGATAAAGTACCAGTTGAAATAACTCAGGAGATAAAGGAGAAAAAAGTCAAACTGCTCCTGACTAGGAATAAAAAGTTAATTAAAGTAAAATTAAATTTATTAATAATATTAAATCATATTCACAAATAAAAATGCTTTAACATTTCTTGCATCTTTTCTTATCATTAATTCGAGTTGCAGAGTTGGTAACAGAAGCCAGAACTTCAACTTTTTCATACCACCATGACCATGACAGTGTAGAAAGCTGTCTTTTGTTGACAAAGTTATTTTAAAGTGAGATCAGTGCATGAAAAGGTTTTCTTTAAAGAAAAAAAAAATTAAATATAGAATCTTTGACTCCAGTTCCATAGCATCGCATCTCTGTTTTAATAAGTTTAGCCACATACCATATTTGTTTTTAAGAGACCTCTTTGTAAAATGTTTTTTTTTTGTAACAAGGCAATATAGCATAGTTTATCAATCATCTAGTGAACACTGGTGCTTTCATATTATTATACCAATGCCTCTCTATCACATAAACATATCCCTAAACCTCCTTCATCTACACTCATTTTATAGTATACCTTTTCTTAATACATAAAAAGCACATCCCTTAATGTGGAACTATGGATTTTCTTTAATTTGTTGCTTTTATTAAACATATCAATATGGTGTTAAATTTTTAGATTCCAACAAACTCACATTAAAATTTTCTCACTCTTATAAATAAGTCAAGGACAAGAGGGAGTAAAATTTAACTAACCTGTACAAGCTATGGAAATGTTCAGGAATATTCTCAACTTCAGACATTCTTTGAAATGCAACAGCTGTTAAATATTAAAAAAATTAATGTTTATAATTTTATTCTAATATTCACCATTATTTTTTGATGACCCAATTATTTTCTCTTCATTCAAGAGAACTTTGTCAACTTTTATTTTTTTAATAACATTTTTTTTTTTTAAATTCAGGAATAAGAAAGTCAGTTTGGAAATGGGAAGTAACCACTTTACTAGCTTCTTAGATGAAATTTTTAATAAATTGTTATTTGTATGGATCTGATGTTAAAATGTATAATAAATAACAAAAATTAAGGGAAATAGTTAATCCAAGTCTTAACCTAACCTACTCTTAATGTCTTCAATAGTCACAGTTGTATGTTCACTTTGGTCTTTTTTTTGGGGGGCAAATTTAATGCTCTGCTTCATTGTGGTCACTCTTCCTTTCCCATAACCACCTCTTTGAATACCAGAGGAGGCTCTGCAATTAAACAGTGGAATACTATTAGAGCAAAGATAATAATATTTAGTTTAAAATAGTATGAACATTTTATTTGTTGCTTTAAATGAGAATGCAATCTAAACGATTTAGAATGATGTCAAATTTTTATTACCTTTCTCCTCTGCCCCTTCCTTCATGACCTCTTGCTCTTCTACGCTTGTCTAGTTTATCTGCATTTGGATTGTTACTGTAAACATTTTTCAGAAGTGATAAAAATGTTCTTCACTTGATCAACAATTTTTATTCACATGACACTAAATAACACAGATGACCGATGTGTCACTTAAAGTTAAAGATGTTCGGTTAAAAAAATAATTATTGCTCAATATTTTCAGTACTTATAAAGGGTGGACACTGGGATTTGAGGTTGGGCAGTGCAAATTATTAGTCTACACAAGGTCCAGCAATTCCCAAATGTCTGCACAGTCTTTTTAACAAATGTAACAGTTTTAACTTCAAGAAAGATTATTTCATACATCTGACTTTTTTTATTTCCTTTACTAAATAAAAACAATGAGTTAATAAAAAATTAAATGATATAGATTGTGCTGAGGCTTAGGGTTTCAGAAACCATAGATGTAAAGGAAAAGTTTAAAAACTTCATTAAAAAATTGATATGGTATATTGCTTACACGATATGTCCTTTTATAGTTTGACTAATAATTATTGTGACAAAAATGTCATTTGTCCATGACAGCATTTTTAACCAGACACTGTTCAAGTAGGCCAGGAGTGCAAGGTGTGAAGAATAGGAGTTATGGTGGGGAGGGTGAGGTGGGGGTGAGGGATATGGTAAGTATGATGGATTATTATAATGCTGGAGAAAGTGGAGTGAGGTAAGATATGGGGGCTGATAGTGAATGATTAGGTAAATGATGGGAAGAAATATGTGAGCATGGACATGAGATATAGAATATAGAGGTTAATTAATAATTGAATGTGAATGTAAATGTAGGAGTTTTGAGAAAGGAAAACTGGAAATAGCAAATCCTTAGTAGGACGGAGATGGATGTGCACAAGTTTCATGACATGCATTTTTGCTTAAGCGTCATGAGACAATATCGTTTCATTTAAGATTATCTTGATATTTGCGGTCGCTAAATATTTTGAATTTGAAATATCGTCAATCAAATAAAAATTGGGTATCCCAGCAATGGTAATAAGAGATTAAAAAATTAACGAGGTTCTGGCGAGGTTCGAACTCGCGACCTTCTGCGTGTAAAGCAGACGTGATAACCACTACACCACAGAACCCGTTATACGGTCAGTGACAAAATTAATCATATTCACCAACCTTACGAACTCCAAACTGGGACTGGTTGGATCATCTTTCCAAATCCATTTTCCAGAAAGCTGTATCTGGTTATGGAATTACATTTTTACACAAGTTTTATCAAATCTTAAGGATATTGTTTTATTAATTATGGTTTTCTTAAAACTAGACGAATAAAAATCTGGATTTGAAATTATTTTACAAAATAATCATGCGGATTGACTATTGACTCTCATTTCAATAATATATAATTAAACGAGATGCATTTACATTCTTACAAATAAACATAAGTCGTGGTTTAATTTATTGCTCGGAGATAAATAATTTAAAAATTGAAAGGAACGCAGGAAACCCATAACTTCTTATAAAATATAACTAATAAATTAGTAACATTAAAATGGAAGCCCGCTGCTTGCCGGAAGAGCAATAAACACAAACATATATTTTAATAAGTTACACAAGTCAGGAAATAAGTAAAAATACATATGTTTTCCTCAATAATCCTTAAAATTTTTATTTTTAACTATTTAAAAGTATTTATATATTCCGCACCCCATCATAAATTGAAGACATCGTAAAAAACAGGTGCTTTCCCCCCGCAAAAAAACTTCCATAACAACAAGAAAGAGCTACTATAAATTAGATGTAAGACCTTTTATTGGATTATTCCCCCTTCTGGTTGTACAGCTTGTCATCATGTGACCTAAATAGTGGGAACTTTTTTTTTTTTTGATGGGCTCAAATTTTCTTTTTTATTTATGTCACTATTGGTTTAATAAATTGATATTTTTTGTCTCTGTCATAGGGCATATTTAAATTTTTATTAGTATAGAAGTATGGACTTGGCATCATGCACTTCTAGATATTGATTTTTATCAAGTCAGATTAGTGAAACAACTTTAATAACTAATCCTTCTAGCTGATTTATATTATCCATCCATCATTTCTTAGCAAGTCAAACAAATAATCACACTTTTATTATCTCTTCACAGACAATACCCGGTATACATAGGAATATAGAATGAAATTTTCTTACCATGTAAATATTAGGATGAGTTTTATGCTAAATTTGGGTCAATCACTTTGAATTAAACAGGAACAAGTCATAACCCATGGCAAAAAGTATGATTAAGAATCGCAATCACCGTGTTCAGGGTGAAATTAGTTTGGTTCTTGAATGATATTCTTCAATCTAAAAGCTATTGGTTTTAAGCGCAATGACATGCAAGTGAGGATTTATACCTTGAGAAGTTAGTTCCCATGATCACAGTGAGTAAAACAATTGGGAAGTATTCATTAAAGATCTGTATTCAATTTAACAATGAGTTTGCACTACTGATTATTCAAGTCTGTTGTTGAAAGCCCTATATGAGAGCCAGAACTGTCCAACAGAAGGTCGGAGTGAGTTTAAAGTATCATACAGTGGCTGTGAAGGTCACACTGTAGCATAATATTTATCACCCACCAATGTAAACCCATTTTATTTATCTTTATTCAACAAAGGATATTTATATTTGATAAGTTTCCTTTGAGGATTTAGTAAGGAGAGAAAACTGAAGAGTTTTCATTTCTGATTAGAAAAATAAACTGAACAAATATTTTGTTGCCTCTGTTTTCAGGTTTTCCCATTATTTGTTTTGCTTATTTGCTTTTGAACACATGTTAAGTGTTTAGTTATTTATATACCTGTTAGACATGAGATGACACTTAAAATTATTTTACTAGTTTAAATATGGAGGGAAAAGACAAAAAAATGGCACACATTTGTTTACTTTTATTCAACAAAAAATTCACATCTTAAAATGACAATGTATCATTCTAAAGAAAAATGGTTATTATTTTTAAATAGGTAATAGTAGTTTTAACGAATTTAAATTATATTTTTTGATCTGAAAAATTATAAACTTTCAAAACTCAAAGATACCATATTTATTAAGTCCATAAGGCTTAATTCATAAAATATTTTTCACTTCATGAAATTTAATGTTTACTGTGTTCACTTCCAAATTACTTTACACAACCTATTAACTGCCATTATAAATTTTAATTTAATTATTTTTTAATAAATTTAATTATCGATAAAATAGTCACTGACTTAAATACCTGCTATGTCATTTTAAAATTCTTTAACTAGAAAGAGTGTTCACAAACCACTTATGTTTTTTTCCTAAATTTGTCAACAATGTAGCATATAATAAAATATCGGTGAAACAAATGATATTACAAAATAATGCTAACAAGTTTTATCAGAAATGAAACGAAGTTCAGTCGCAATGTCTGTCCCACATACAATATAAAATAAACTCTCATCAGCTGCATTTGTTCTAAAGATCTTCATCATCTGAATCATCAGACTCTTCCAATGCCAACTGAAAAAAAAAAAAAAGTTTTAGTTTATTCATAAATTATATTTCAGTACTCATAGTCAACAAAAAAAGATTTACAACTAAAAAGAATCTAACGAAATGAAGAAATACAATACACTTGATTGAGTAGCAAGCCATTAACATTAGCTGATGATTTAGCGGTTTAAAAAAATTAAGTAAGCATACATGCTGACTGTTATATACATGTATAGTTAGCCAAATACTGCTTAAGGCTTTCCTTATTTTTAAACTACAAAGAGTTATTTTTAGCCCACAACATGTCTGCTAGTAGAATGGCCTTGAAATTGACATCACCGCGTGAATGCATTCTTCCTCCCATATCCGCCCCTGTTCTGACTGGGGAAACAGTTTGTTTACGATCGAATGCATTCCATTTGTTCTCAAGAATGCCAATAGGTGACAAAATTTCTAGATTTTCTGTACTAGAATGCTTGGATTTGATTAATATATAAAGCCCACAGGGTTTATTAGCAGATAAACTTTATGATCCCAATATTTACAGAGACTTACTTAGAGATAGACTTTTCGAGAGTTAAAAAGACATTTATATTATTGAGTGTATGAATTCTTATTTCTGTTTTGAGGATTGTACCCTTTTTTCCCACTTGGTGTAGGTTGACACATTTTTTGCTACTGTACTTAAATTTGTATTTGCATAGAAAGTTATTTATTTACTTAAATTACATGTTAGTATCATTAGCTTTGGTATTGTTTTTATTTCCATACTGTTAGATCAATCTTTTGTTACATATTGTTTTGTGTACAAACCAAATATTAACACACAGATTTAATATTTATAATCATAGCAGTATATAAAACTGACATCTAGGTAAGAATAATGGTGAGTTTAGCACACACAAAATAAGTGTCATAGAAACAAATTTTTAAAGAATTTTTTTTTTTTTTTAATGGCTTAACAATACAATTGGTAAATGAGAAAATTATCTGCTCAAAGAGTAACCAAAGTAGGATTTTCAAAAGTAAGTATTATTTTTTCTGTTACCTGATAATGTTAGGGCAATTTTAAAATAACTTACCTTAGCATATTTTTCAGCTTCTACAAAAACTTCAGGTGGCACAAGTACATGTTTATTGTCAGTAACTGAGGAATGAGAAATTTACATTAAATATATATATTTTTAAAATTCTACATATCATGAGTGCTCTTTCTCTATGTCCCCATTCCCCACCAGGTAAAAAAGGTTTAAAACTGGACATTTTTTCCATGCATCATAACTTTAACCCACCTGGTTTAAGTGGGTTCAAATCTAGCTAATGCCAGTATTGTTCTTATATCTAAAAATTACATTTAGAATATGCTCATCAAGGTAAAAAATTGGAAGAAAGGAAATAGAACAGAAAAACTGAACAAATTTGTTAATGTTATCAATAAGAAAAAAACTAAAAAATAATAGTAATATTACATCATGTTTAAATCTAACAACTATGTGAGTGAAGTATAAAAAAAATTAATATCAAAATATTTTTATTCATTTTTACCAAGAACTATTGTACGTACAAGACATGTAACATCAACTTAATATTTGCCTTCTGAATCATTAAATGTAAAACTATTATTCACATCTTAATTAAGGATTTGGAAAAACTAAGGAAATGTTAAGATGTGGAGTTGGTAATACAAATTATACAGGCAACACAAAAACAAAATTTAAAATATCCCACAATAAATGCAGCACTCGTGAAATAAATTTAAAAAATACACAGAAATGAAAAAGATAAAATGTGCTTACTATCTCCAACCCAGCTCAGTTCCAGTTCAAAAGACTTGTCTTTTACTTCATCATGAACAATATAGATTCTATGAAAGAAAAAACAATATTATTGAGTTTGAAGTGCATGTATTTATCTGTAAGATTTTATTTTCATAATTCAGACTATGTTTCTGTTTATTTTGATTATTTTAATTAAAAAGAAGAATGATTTATTGGATTTGACATATAAATATAAAAGTGCTGCTTTCATAAATGTTTGTTTGGATGTAATAATAATATATTTGCTGAAGAAGGCTCTATGCCGATATGTTCAAATCTTATTGTCCTGTCCTTCAATTCAAGCTTCAACATACCTCGTTTTGCTATTTCATTTGTTTGGATTATTACTTTAAAAACAAGAAAAGAGGAAAATATCTGGACAAATACTGTGATATTTGAATTACAGACCTGTTTACCCTTGAACTCCTAAAACCGTACAATATCATCTCAAAATGGTAAAATACAATATCATAATAGTAAATAAATAAACATACAGTATATATAATGTATAACTACTAGCATGGCACGTTGAGTGGGATCAAGCTAAGCTGAAGTTTAGAGCATCATTTTAAAAAGAACCTACCAAGCAACTTAAGATTTCTTTAAAAAAATAGGAACCAATATCCATTACGCCCAAGTCCTGTTAACATATTACAGTCTGATAACTACCACAAGCTGTAGATTTGTGAAAGGAAGAGAGGGGATATTATAAATAATACAGCTCAGATCCTATAAAACATGTCGAAATCTAATGCTACCCGGAGCAGTTGAGAATGGATTCTCTATTTTTCGCTCTTTCTGGACTTTCCACCGTTCAGCCCTAAGAAATAATTATGTCACAAAATTAAATCATACAGCACAGAAGCTAACAACATGAGGAGGGGCAATCTGTATAGTATGTACTTAAAGTAGTCAAATTTTCTAACCCTCTGCCCCTAGTAACCCACTAGAGTAACTACTATATGCAGTTACTAGATGATGGTAGTGACCAACATGTGTTAAAATTATTTTTACCCAACCCTTTATTTTATTTAGTTTATGTATTCGCTATTTCGAAGTGTACTTTTTAGAATTTGACACAGGGAGCCTGGTGAACACCAAAATTTGGCATAGGCGCAGGGAAACTAAAATTTTTGAAGCACTGATGTCGCTTAACAAAATATACGTCACATTCAAGTTGAACATAAGGTGGACTAAATATTACTGTTATACCTCTTCTACTTACTACTATCTGAGAATATCTAGCAAGTTAATTTTTGAAACTACATGACAACATTATGAAGATAATTCCCCCCCCCCCC
>CAXITT010000022.1:1514961-1572119 GCA_964033795.1 Lymnaea stagnalis | reverse complement strand
AATCCTGAAATTGAAAAAACGGGGCACTTTCAAAGACGGCCTTTGGGGGGGGGGGGATACCAATACTAAAATCATTATTGAAAACTGTGCACTCGGCTTCACTATCATAGCGTCCCTTTTTAAATATAATTCCACTCTTTGGAAAACTCCTCCATAAACTTGCATTGACGTTTGGGCATAATTATTGTCTACATGAGAAGATAATATAACATTAAAGAATAAAGTTCAACACCCAAAACAAAGACCTGTCAATCTGACACGAACAGGCCGGCAGGGATCACACATAAGACCAACACATTATACGTAGCGGTAGCGGAATCAAAATTGTTTTCTGCGCGCCGTTACATCCTCCCCCGCCCCCTTGCTTCAAGTCTCATGTCTTTCGCTATTCATTTACATATAAGATCTATGGCAGGGACACTGGTGGAGGGGGGAACAGTGTAGCCATCACGCGAGCCCACATCACTACTGGTACTGGCTACACAGCTGGCCAAAATATTACTTGAAGATATATGATACATTATGAAATTTTTGTTATTTGAAAGTGGGTTTGGTTTAAAAAAACGGGACATTTAGGCGTCCCGAACAGACTTTTTCGGGACACCGGGTACGATCGAGAAAAAACGGGACAATCCCGTTTTTACGGGACGTTTGGTCACCCTATCGTACACCCATGCCCGAGGCGTGCACTATGCTTGACCTTGGATAATTTTTTTTTCTAACTTGAGAACCTGAAGTGTACGAGCGCAAGGTACATCATTGTAGAATCTGTAGGCAAGTGGGGCTTTACTCTTTTTCTGACGAGGGTCTGACGTTTCAAGTTTCTTTCTTTCTTTAAAAAAAATAAAATTAATAAAATGTTAAGTAACATAAAATCAAATGCTGTACTGTGTGTGCATTTTTTTACGAGCGAATTCTTGGGCTTTGTGTTCAATAAATCATGTTGTTAAATGATAAGCAAAGCTAATTAGTCGCACCAAATGGTTTCAGGTCTTTTTATAAATGATAATTTCATTCATTTTAATCAATCACGTCACTTCGTCTTGAAGTCCTACTTCCCATTCAGACGTCTGATATTGACCAGCCAATCAAAAAGCTGTTTACATGCACTGTCGTCGTGCATCTAGTTGCTTGATGCCGAACAATATTATTTTATTATATTTCAAATAACAGTTAACAGAAAAGTAGAAAAGAGGGAGTAAGCTTGTTTTTACGCCGGTTATTTATCAGTCATGGCAGAACAGTCCCGAAATTCATGGATTAGTAAGGGTAACGATAAAAAAATTAGTTATACTTGTGTTTCATTTTTAAATCGTATAAGCTTCTGAATAATAGCTACGCACGGCTACTGCTGCTAGTACTACCACTACTACTTATACTAGTACTAGTACTAGCTACTGCTACTACTACTGACAATACTGTTGTTTACTAAGTTTACTTGTGTACTACTACTATTTGTACTAGTGACTAGTTCTAGTAATACTAACTAGTACCAGTTCACACTATTCAGACAATTCAGTTAGAATTAGATAGCTTAGAATAGCTACTTTACTTTAGTATTTAAATTAGGCGACTTTGTACTTTGTAGGCCTACTAATAATAATAATAGGGTAGGGTACTTCAATTTGTACCGCAGCATTATTATTATTCACACTTCCAATAAAACAATTGTTCTTTTGAATAAAAACTTTTAATTCAACGCAAAAATTATTATTATACATTATTCAATTCCACATTTCAATTAAAAAACTTACACTTCCAATAAAACAAATGTCATTTTGAATAAAAACATATTTACTTCTTTAAAAGTTCTCCGCTACTGTGGTGGCCAAAATTGAACAATATAGTCTAGAATGGCGTTGAAGACATTCAAACCATTTGCTTCAACACGTCGACGCCACATGAACTCACACATATAAGAACCAAGCATTTGTCTGTCTGTGTGTGCCATCGTGGCGCTTGTTTCTCTCTTTTGCCGATTTCATTGTACGTTCGATGCATTGAGTATTGGCACCCGAGTTCGGGTCAACAAAGTTAACTGAATGATTGACCATTTGATAAGTCAATCCCGAAGTGGTGCCAATAGCATTATATGCTCTCCATTGATCTGAAATGACTGTTGTGCCCGGCAGGATGTACGCTGTGATAATCGGCATAAGTGTAGCTGCTGATCTATTTTGTACACAAAGCTTGAAACACTCAATAGTCTTGTGACAAATGCCTCCAAAGACCCATTGTTGTGGCAAAACTCGTCAGACGTGAATTTTTCTGCGCGTAAAGACTCTCGTTGATTTCAAATGTAGTATTACATCCTCCAATAATAACCAGATTTTGTGCAAGTGTATTAGCACATACCTCCTGACTGGAGGTAGTAGTACAAATAGTAGTAGTACACCATGACTTGCAGAATTTTTGTTTTAATGGCACTTCTGTATTAATGTAAATATATTTACATTCTTTTGCAGATGATCCTAAACTGGTATCTTCGAGACAAAAAGATATGTTTGAAGATATCTTGGAGGAGAGGAAATTAAATAGTGATCTGCGCTATTGCTTCAAAACTCGTGATGAGCCTAAGTTTAAACTCAATAAAGCAAGAACCCCAGCTCAAATTAAAGAGCATGTCCTCAATAGTGACAGGGTTCAGTATGCTATTGAACAGGTGAACATTACACAAATCAGTAATATTATATTGTACTAGACCAGTAGTTCATTAAACCTCCCCCCCCCCCCCCCCCCCCCCCCCCCGATCCATTTCACTCTTCACCTTACCTTCTTACCCCTGTAACAAGCTTTGTACAGAATATTATTATTATATTATATTCACAAACTATGTCTGGTACATAGCAAATACTGGATATTACCGGGTATTTTAAAAGTAATAAACTAGCGCAGTGATTCCAAACGTTTTACTCTTGGAGCCCTTATTATAATTAATTTCTATGGGGGTGCCATAAAAAGCCATATTGCCTACATAGTAAATAAATGTAAAGTCTTTAATTATGATAATTACAAGAATGAAGTTCAGTGCTGATGTTTCAAATTTAAAACTCATAAAATCTTTTTCCGTCTATTGTAAATTGACATAATTTTTGGTTAATGCTTTTTGACAGGCATGCATGGAAACTAAGTTGCCCAAAAGTGATGTTACTGCTGAAGCGTGTGCAATCCTAGATGAAATGGCTCATAACCTGCGGATGGGGGCCGTAAGAAGCTTTGCATTTGGTCTTATCAAGATATTCAAAGCTCTCTATCAAAGAATTTACGTAAATGTAGATGGCATCCAAAAGGTAAATACTGTAGAGAAATTCAGAAGTCTGTCTTGCTTTTGATTGTTTGTGTACCTGACTGAGAGGAAAATTAGCTGCTTATGAGGCAACAAACACAACACTGGTTTAAATCTCCATCTTTGTTATAGTCTACTGCAGGGGTCTCCTAACTACGGCCAGCGGGCTGGATGTGACCCGCAAAGGCCCTCTCATCCTGCCCACGGAGACCTTTTTTTTAATGAAAAAAAATTACGGAAATTTATGTGCATTCTGCCAAAATTAGCTGCTGCTTACGTGGACTTAATGTTTTTTCCGAATTAAAATGGAGCCGCGCAGTAGTGCGTTATGTTTTCCAGCCGATCACTGCATTGCAAAACCTTATTCGCAGTTTAGTTTTTCTACTTCGTTCACAGTCAATGAGATGATATAACGCCATCTAGTGGCAAAGTTTTTAAATGGTTTGCTGCTTGATCAAGTCTTGATTATTTTGATCAAAGTTTTCCAGTTGCGGTTGACTGCTGCGATGAAGAGGTTTTGGTGTCATTTAGACTTTCCTAATGTCAAAACTTTTGCATCAAGGTACGTTTCAATCTTTGGAACAACACACCTGTGTGAACAAACATTTTCAAGAATGAAATATGTGAAGAAAAATTTGAGAACAAAGTTGTCCGATGATAATCTCAGGTCACTGTTGATGTTAGGGACGTCAAATTTAAAGCCAGAAATGTCTGCTATTTTGGCATCCAGGAAACAATTTCACCATTTCCACTAAAACAGGTGTTCATGTGTAGTGTATCAATGTGTTATTAAAAAATAAATGAATAAAATAATATTAAATAAATAATTAAAAACAACATCCATGTTTTGATTCTTTTTTATTTGGACCTCGAGTGTGTAGTCGACGCCAAACTGCTGTTTGATAGTTAATGCCGCCCTCTGGCTGAAAAGTTTGGAGACCCCTGGTCTAATGAACTTCACAACTTGGTCTCTCAGAGCTATGACACCAATTTAGGCTCTCACTCTAAATCTTGATCTTTCTGCCTCCTCTATCTGCCTCTGACGCTCTCTGTTTGGTCCCTCACTCTAACTCAGTGAGAATATCCTTATGTCCTCAGACTGGCCTGTCCTTCCTATCAACTACCTCAGATCTGTAATATCCATAAAAGCTGTACCTTTGTATGGTTCTATCTATACATTTGAAGCCCCGCCTTGTTAACCGTTGCCCTTTAATTCTCCTGTACCCATTTGCTATTTTGCATATCTCTATGCTTTAAACCTTCTCAAATGTGCTAAGATGGACATTCAGCAGTAATAAAACAACAGTACCCTGATCGCCTAATTGACTCACGTGCATGCCAGGACTTGTGATGGGATGGAAATAGGACCCTACTTTCAACCAAGCAATGTTACTCAAAAGAGGGAACCAATGTCCCCATATTCCCACCTCATGACTAAATACATTCGTCCCTCGCCATGCACTGCATGGTGGATGGTTTCCCTGTATACAGAGTATATCTAATTTTGCATGGTGGATTTATATAGAATTTTATATGTTGTTAAAATTATGTAGATGTTAAGAGTGTAGAAAGTGTTTTATAGCTTAGGAAGTGTTTATAAGAGTGTGGGAAAGGGTTTATAAGAGTGTGTGGAGGGTTTATAAAGCCTAAAATATATATATATATGTGTGTAATAAATGAAATATAAGGTTGATATTTTGCGGATGTTCGCTTATTGCTGTGGGCTCTGGATAGACGAGGGACCACTTAATACATATTCTAAGGATAAACAAGACATCCCCTTACCTCTCACACTGTCTCTTTGCGCTTGCATTGATTTATATAATAAAATTGCTAATTTCTGATCTGCACTTCTAACCTCGAGTGCCCTAATATTGTGATCCTACTCATGTCTCCCCACAACATATAAAACCGCTCAGAAGCAGAAATCTGCATATAACACGACATCCATTACTCTCTCAGGTGTGCGTATTGAGTTAGCTCAAACAGTGCGGTACCTGGGTGTCTACCTAGATAGAAGACTAACTTTTGAAAGTCATATTAACATGCTATGCAGGGCGATTTTTCTGGAGCTGCGCAGGATTAGTCAAATCAGGCCCTTCCTAACAATTGATACAACAAAGAGGCTGATGTCTGCATTTGTGCTATCACGCATGGACTATTGCAATGCTCTCATGGTGGGTCTTCCAGCTACGCTCCTGGATAAAATTCAAATAGCACAGAATAATGCGGCTCGCATAGTTCTCCGCAAACGCAAATTCGACCATGCAAAAACACTTCTGAGAGAGTTGCATTGGCTGCCGGTGCGTGCTCGCATAGAGTACAAAATCGCAACTTTGTGCTACCGCTGCTTACATGACCTGGCGCCGTCCTATCTGAAAGAGCTGCTGACGCCTTATGTACCCAGTAGAGAGCTCCGCTCATCCGATAGTGGCAAACTCTCGACACCACGTGTTTGCCTTGAGACTTACGGAAAGCGCACTTTCGCATTTGCTGGTCCAACAATTTGGAACGCCCTTCCTGTCGATCTTAGAAACAACCAGACACTGGAGTCCTTTAAAACAGATCTAAAGACACATCTATTTCGCAAATACCTTCTGGAATGATTGTCTACCTTATTTTCCATGTGTTTCTGTGTTGCTCCGGGTTGAAATGGCTAGAAGGACTTTGATATTGTATGCTTGTAATTAGTTTTTGTAGTGTTGTGTTTGTTTTAAATGAGGTGAATTATAGATATGTTTTTTGTTGACTTTGTACCGCGCTTCGAGCCTTTGGGGATGAAGCGTGTTTTTTAAATGAACTTTATTATTATTATTATTATAATATATACCAGGTATTGTAGTAAAGCAATATCTATAAAATAAAAAATACATGAAAATAAAAATGGTTATATGAACCTAGTTGATATTGCTCTTTGGGTATAATCTTCTAACGGCCAGAATTAAGTTGAATGAATACTTTCTTCACTGTCGTTTGTGTGCAGAAGCCATGTGAAAAATATATTGAATGAAGGCTTTCTTCATTGTCAATTGTGTGCAGAAGCCATGTTTTAATATTTGTTAATCTAAAAGTAACATAAATGCAAAGTGTCATTATGCCCGTAAAAAGAACAACAAACAGTTAGATAGAAGCAGGTAATATGAACATTATAATTATACATTGATATTTAACTATTGTTTTTAATTATTTTTATCCAAAATTATTATTTAGATTCGAGGTATGGTGAAAGAATATCCAATTCTCTTGATGCCTTCACATAGAAGCTATATGGACTTTTTGCTTATGTCTTATGTATTTTATCATTATGATCTTCCTCTTCCGGTCATTGCTGCAGCTATGGGTAAGAACATACCTCATAATTTTGTAAAATGCTTGAATTTACATGAGCTTATAGAAAATCTTGTTTAGATATATTTAAATTTATTAACTTTTGAACGTTTGGTTCCCTTTTGTTAAAATATAATTAGTACAGCAAATTGATAGTTGGAAACAAAAGAATGATTTTCAATAGAGAATATTACAATGTTAAACAGTCTCTGATATGCAAGATGTGATTACAAATGTTCCTATTGCCTAGCAGGTCTGATCAATTAACACTGACTATATACAAGTATTTATGCCGGAGTGATTTTACAAAAGGCTTATTTTTATTTTCGTCAGATTTTTTGGGAATGCAGTTTGTTGGTTGGCTGCTCCGAAATTCTGGGGCTTTCTACATTCGTCGGAGCTTTGGCGATGACCATCTCTACTGGGCAGTGTTTACAGAGTATGTACAAACACAAATCTGTAATGGTGATGCTCCAATTGAATTTTATGTGGAGGGAACCAGAAGCAGAACCTCGAAATCTTATACTCCAAAATTTGGTAAGTTTTACATGGATGTTACACAATGTAATGAGAAGACTTTGAAAATGCTTTAAAGATGGTTGTAAAGTCTTGTGGAAACTGATTTTTTCCAATTTACAAATCTGTCATTACACTATATAAACCTTGGTGAATATTTAAACTTTTGAATTCCTAATCTTTAGGCATGCTGTCGGCAGCTTTAGAACCTTACTTCAAGTCACACATCCCTGATATAATGGTGGTACCAGTGAGTATCAGCTATGACAGAATTTTAGAAGAAAGCCTCTATGCATATGAACTTCTTGGTGTACCAAAGCCAAAAGAATCTACATCGGTAAGTCATACCTCTTGTACAACTATGATTGTACAACTTTTTTAACAACCTAGTTCATCCAGTAAATACATTTTACATCAGCATTTGGCTTCAGTCCAGGATAGGACAGAATTAATTATTATATACAAATAAGAAAACCTTGTGCTAGAATTTATGAACTTAATATTTCATTGAGCAATATAAATTAATTAATCTAACAAATCTTTTATGAATTGCATTATATTACATAAATTATTTAACCAATCTAAGAATGTAAAAAAAAATAGTACAATTTTTTGTTTTAGTTATAAGAACAATAAAAAACTGAATAACATTGAGTCAAAACGTCAACCTGTCCCTATCCCCAGTTTCAAAGGCTGATATATTGGGACACAGACTTAAATGAATACAAAATCTTAATTTTTCTATTAATTTAAGGGCTTCATCCTGCATTAAAAAGAAAATGCATGTCCTAGCCTAGATATAATGTAAATATTAAAATGTTGTTCATTTGTATGTTTATTTTTGTGTAAGATATTGGCTTATATAGTATTTTATAGAGATGCTTAAAACGTAGCTTTCATTCTAAAAATATTTTAGGGTCTTCTGAAAGCAAGGAAAATTCTAGAGGAGGACTTTGGAAATATTCACATTTATTTTGGGGAACCCATCTCAATCCGAAAATATTCAGAAGGTTTAGTAGATCGCAGTCTTCATAATTTAGCTCCAAGGTTTGTTTTTCAAGTCCAAAATTGACTTTTTCTTAGCAAATTTTATCTTTTTTTTTAATACTAAAATGTATACATAATTTTATTTTTGTTTGATTATTGAAAATTCAAAGCATGTGTTTTTATTGATGTTAGCAGATTTAAGTAAAAAAAACGAAGTTTAAAATTTAGATTTAAAAAGAAAAAAATTCTTTGTTGATTTTTATTGAAATACTATAATGCCAAACCTGTAATATAACTTGTTTAAAATCTTACTTTTAGGTACATTGCCAGCTTGACCAATCAAGAACAAGATCTCATCAAAAAGCTTGGCCATCACATGATATTGACTCATCAGAAACATATGGTAGTTTCCCCATGGTCTATGATGGCAGCAGTTCTAATGCAGTCCCAGGGTGGAATTTCATTACGGCAATTGGCAAAGGAAGTAGAGTGGGTTAAAAGACAGGCTTCTAATATGGGTGCTTACATTGACTGGCCAGGTTAGTTCTTTAGCTGATGTACTTTTAAAATTGGCCTTACACTTATGTTTCCCATTCAGATCATGATCAACAATTTAAAATACCAATGGACTGTTGACATTTAAAGAGAAATACATAAAATAAATACTTTTGAAAAGATTTTTAAAATTAATTTATACTTAAGCACCAACATGAAAGGTAAAATAATGGTCTTTTTAACTGTTATGGAATAAGAGGTAAAAATGATGGTATTTTTAAAATTTACAGTTCTATATTGTTGAAATTTAAAGCAAGAATTTAAATAGATTTGTTTTAAAACACTGTTTTTACAAACTAACCTGGCAGTGAAGTGATATTCATCATCAGGGCAAAACAGTGCTGTTTGTAATGTAAATGTTTGATCACTTGATTATAAAATCACTAGACCAACTTGCTGCAGAGATAATACAAATTTTTTTTCCACCTTTCAGCCTCTGAATCAGCTGAGACAGTTTTGAGGGCAAACATCAAACTACACCATAACATAGTACGTGTAGCAGAAGATGATGTCGTAGAGTTAGTTAGAGTGGCACCTCCTGCTCATGCCAAAGCTACTGATGCCCTAATGATAACAGGTTTTTAATTAATCTTTTTTAATTATTTCTTTTACCACTATTAAATGTATCGTAATGTAAAACAGAGGCAACCATGGTTCTCAAATCTAAGCCATTGTAGTCTTCTTTATCCTCAATATATTTTTAACTGCACCAAGTCTTTTGAGCAAGGATCACTGATAACTTATTAAATATGTATCCATGTGAAATCAAGGAAAGAAATATAACAAAATGTCATTCATTAAAACCACATAATAATTGATTTCTTTCACTATACTTGTAGTGAACTTTGATACATTCCTAAATTTTCTAGCAACCTTCAATATAACTGAATACCCAATTTCATCTCTAACAGCAGGACAACACCTCATGCTTTCACTGTACCGTAACCACATACTTCATGTGTTTGTACGTCCAGCCATGATAGCAATATCTGTCAACACTTGTAATGAAGAAAAGCTAACATTGGGTAAGGAATCGTATACAGTATTTGACTGCCGCACATTTTATTAAAGGAACTATTGATAAAACAAAGGGAATTAATGTAAACAGGTGTGAAGTATTTTCTCTTACAAAATCTGATTCACATAAAAAACTTGTGAAGTGGTGTTCCTCATTCATGTAGAAAACTTATGAAGTGGTGTTCCTGATTCACATAGATAACTTATGAAGTGGTGTTCCTCTGTTTCAGATGACTTGTATAACAAGTACAGTTTTCTTGAGCAACTCCTAAGTAAAGACTTTGTGTTTGTTCCTGGACATACTAAAGATGTTTGTGATTTTCTTTATTTCCCTAACTAATGTACAGTTATGAAAGAGATACATAATTATTATTATACTATGATAATATAATTAAGATTATATAAATATACTATATTAATTTTTGAGTTTCAGCAAAATACACTTTCATTATAAAGTAATATATTTCATATTTCACATAACTACTATAATTCTATTTAAAACAGATTTGGCTAACATAGATTCTGTTGGCTTAATATGAACACTATTTCTTGTTAGCAAATCTACATATAGCAATAGCATTTTCTCCATTTAGGGGAAAAATATTTTGTTTGCATGCTTCACTTTATTTTTATTTAAATATCATTTTATTTTGAGGACTTTGAACTTTCTCTTCGGACGCTGACTCACACAAGTGGTGTTGTTTTGGAAGAGAATGAAGTAGTTATTGGAAAGTCAACCAACAAACTCACCACATTCTACAGTCAAATGTTTGAACCATTTTTACTGGGTTATTGGGTGAGATTGAAAATAATACATATACTTAATATTTAGCTTGCCATTTTATAAGTCTTTTTGATACCTGCAAGTTAAAAATCAAATTGAGATGTGTGAGATTTATTGTAAACTGAATTTTTTTTTCTGTTTAAAAAAATAACAGTCTCTTTGCAACTAATTGGCTCTAACTGTATATTAATTTTTAAAAGTGAGAGTTATATCATAACCACTTATGTTAATAGTTTCAGTTAATAAAAAACCATTTAATTCACCGGTTCTCCTCAAACTAACAATTGTTTTGATTTTGTTTACAGATTCTGTGTCAGTATTTACTTTCAAACCACCCTAGTGTAGCTGGGAAACCATTGGCTAAGACTCAGAAAATATTAGTCAAGGAGGCTCAAATGATGACAGCCCGCTTGCTTCAGGAGGGGGTTGTCAAACACTATGAAGTGCTCTCTCTTGACATGATGAACAATGGACTGCATGCTTTATACCACATGGGTGGGGTTAGCAAAGAACGAAGGGATGGCTCAGTCTACATGTATCCAAATACTCGTCAACTGTCCAACATCACTGACCAGCTAGGTAAGATCTGACATTCTATTACCATTATATTAATTAAACCTTCCTTTAATAAAAAATTTTACTTGCACTTTTGCAGTCTATATGCAAAAGGCCAGATTGGTGTAAATTAATCCAATATTTAAATTGATCTTAATGTTGATGAAAGACTGAAAATTATTGATCCACTTTATAGAATTTCTGGAAAAAAAATTATTTTAGGCTTGTATTGATAAAATGAAAGGTGGAATGTAATCTGTTACAAAATCTTTTCAATAAAGTATTACAAAGTTTTTCGTCACTATTTTTTCATATGTTTAAAAAAAAAATCATGTCTAGTAAATCCATGTTCATGAAAGAGAAGCAAAACTATAACAAGTCAACAGTTGATAAAGACATTAGTATCTTAAGACTTGTTACATCATTATGTTTGTAAATGATTTGTTTATATCAAATTCAATCAATTTTTTAAAATATTTATTGCAGCCAAATTTATTGATGTTCCACGCCTGCCATCTGTCAGCATAAACCTACATTCAAAGACTGTGACTGTCAATGCTAAGCTCTGAACGTACTCCATTGAATAGATACAATTAAGTGATACAAATAACTAGACAAACAAATGGGAAGCAGCTGATGACCTACTCTATATAATTATGACTAAGAGCTTACGCTGAACCTTCATGTATTGTTAACTATTACCCAGTGCACCGAGTTTTGTTTTTAAAAAAAATAAATTTGTATGATATTTTGAGGTGCAACTTAAATTTAAATAATGTGTAATTGCAGGCAGTTTTATTAAAATGAATAATTTATTTCTGAGTCATCGTAAGGCTGTAAAGTGTGTTTGGGTGATCTATTTAACTCGTCAGCCATGACCATATATTTTTTGTGACCATTTTTCACCCTTCCAGTCATTTAAGAAATAGTGATTACTTAAAAAAAAGTGATTAATTTTGATGATGATTAATGAATTATTTAGTTGGTTTGCCTTGCCTATACTATTATTACATGGTTTCTAAGAAATCTCTGATATTCATCTGGTCCCTTGCATATCTAAGGAGACTATTGTTGTATAGCATTAAACAATTAAATAACTGGGGCATTTTCTTGATGACTGATACATAGTTCTGAAATGAAAGTTCTATTTACTCAGAACTTAAGTATGTCAAAACGTTGTTTTTTTTCCCTCCTCAACAAATATTTTTAAAATGCAAACTGTGATATATAATCAATAAAAATATATTATAAAATGCTGAGTCTTTCAGCATCTCTCTCAGCATCACAATTAGTTAAAGGGAAGATCGTCTTCAGTATTTAGAATTGGATATCCCTCTCCATCCAACATTTGAATATTGTCAAGTTATTTTCATGGCATCATAATGTATGCTTGAAAAAAATATAAGTTTTGGATTGTGCAAAAAAAATGCAGTATGTCAATCACAATAAATGTAATTAAAGATGCTAATATTTTTAGAAGACCAACTGGCTGTAACAACAAATTTGTTTTGTTTTGCCTTTCAAATGTGAAGTTTTCTATCTCATGAGTTTCTATCACCAACAGATTCTCAGATCTCATTTAACATGTTCAACAATTATGTATTAAATAATTAATGTAATGAAAAAGAATTTCAGACATATTTTTTTCAATTACAAGATTTTCCTTCTCACTGAAAACCCCTTTAAAGTTCATTTGTTTTAGAAATGGAAACAATTGTAAGTCTTATTTGTTTTACTGGTACCTAATACCTTTATAACTTTATTTCTTTAAAAAAAAAGAAGATCTATATATTTTGTCATGTATAGTTTTATACATGGTTAACTGACAGTTTCATTTTTAAAGATTATTAATTTGGTAAAAGTCAAAGCTTTTAGATCTGTCTAAACTATCTATAATAAAACCACTGTAATGCTACAGATTGTTATTCTGGTAAATTCTATCTAAATAGTACATTGCGAGTTAACCTTTTGTTATATTAATTAAAGCAGACCAGATGCCTTTAAGCCTGCAACTGCATTGAATTCGGGCCTGGATAGCAGGAGTCATCTTATGATCAGCTTCTTTCTTTATTCCTGTTTTAAATAAGGTGGCCATGCACTCCACTTAAAAATGCTGATTGCACTTTCTGATATTTAGTAGTGTGTTTAAAATAGAATTGAGTAAAATTGACAGAATGTGTGCTGACTTAAATGAGACTTGTAATACACCCTTCTTTCTTGAGACAAGAACGTTCTACTCAACAGCAAAGAGTCCAATACTTTGCAATTTATGTACAGTGATTTATTATAGCCCAAGAAAGAAAAGTTAATACAAACATTTCTATCGGTTTTTGATTATATTACAACAGTAGTTCACATTTTGTATCATTGCATTAACAAAGATTTTAACAACAAAAGATAGGAAGAAATTACATTGGCACCTTTGGATCAGTTGGGACTGTATCAATGATTAACTCTTTACTAACTTGGATTCTTAAGCTTCTATATACACATAGTGACACCTAGCAAGATTTAGATAACATGAATTTTGAAAACATTTAGTTTTACAGCAGTCCAATCATTTAGCAAGTATGCCAATGTTAAAATAACCTTTTTTTCCTCATAAAGAACCTTGTAGAAAATATAGTTGAAAACCTGCATGTGTCTGAAAATATTAATTTAGAGATGTAATTAATAGAGTTTTTGTGCCAATAAACCATCCAGCTGGATGTCAGAAATCTTGGATATCTACATTTCAAGATGTATTCCCTATTGTCTTTATTTAAGAGCGCTTATTTTATATTTACATAAACCAAAGTTAAGGATGTGGGGCATTTTCACCAGCATCATAAATTCACCATTAGTGCTGGAAAAAAAAATTAACTTAGCGATGTGACAATGTCGCATTCATTTTTTTTATTTAACCAATACAGCATCCGGCTGGATTACAGCATCCGGCTGGATGTCAGCAGTTTTAAAAGTATCTAAATCTCAAGATGTATTTCTTAGTTTTATTTATGTCTTTTAAGAATGTTTATTTACATAAATAAAAGTAGTCAAGGATGTGGTGACTGTCTACAAAAGTTCATCCTTGTTTAAAAAAAAAAATTGAAATTAAAACGGGTTAATCTTGCTTTTGTGATTGAGGTATGAGGCTGATGAAAACAGTATTTTATTTAATAAAGATAATGATCACAAGAAAACTGAAATTTTTTGGGGGGTTTCAACATGCATGAATGTTTTTCTTCCGAGCTAAACCATAAATTGTCCATGGCTAAAAATTATTTCTTGATACCTGGTATGCCAGATATGTGAGAGATCTTTTTTTCTGTTGAAACAATCAAGGTAGAGCCATGAGCGTATGTAGCCATACAATATGGTACTCATGCACGTGAACACTGAATGGTTCTCAATTCTCATAAGCCCCCATGTTAACAATAATTAAAAAAAAACAACTATGAATCAATAAATCTTCCTAGACTTAAAAATGGGATTGAGAACATTTCAAAACCCTTTTACTCTCTAAACAAATTGTATATCTGTTAATGTACCAGTGTTAGTAGTTTTCTGACATAACAAATAACTCAACCTCCAATAAAACAATTCTTCCCAAACTGGTATAAATGTGTTTGTATGTTAACAAAGGTGCATTAAGTGAATAAATAAGAATAAATAATGCTGCAAGTACATATTAGGTAATTGAAATAAAATGAGGTCATACTATTAATACAACATTCATTAGTCAAGCTATTAAACCTGGTGGACAGCTTATTTATAGAATCACAGTCCAGGGTCCAGTGTCAAACAAATCCAAAACTTTTATTAAAACAAAGACAAAAATCTTATTCAGCCTTTAAAAAAAATCCAAATACTAGGCCCTCATAACACTCTACCATTTTAATTGATTTATTCTGGCCATAAGGTAACTATGGATTTTAAAGCCAATAATTTTTTAATATGTTTCAATAAAAATGTGTTTCCTCTTCCAATATATCTTGAAGGAATTAAACTGAAACCTGGTAAATAATTATCAAGGTCCATTGTTGGGGCTAATTAGCTATTCCCCTTGTTAATCAACAATCAAATTAACTTACTGTATTTAACAGTTTCAAGGGAAAAAATACCTAAAAAACTCCAAGGATTTCGAGAAGTTTTTCAATATCTAGTATATTTCCATTCATGAGCTGGTAACAGGTCCTGACCCTGTATTTGGGAAAGGCTGATATAGAACAAAACAATGTTGTGGAAGTGCATTCCTTGCCATTCTCATCAAGTAAGAGAGGAAGAACAGATACATAATACAATCTAGACAGATTCTTTCTAGATCTAAAAAAAACACAATTCACTGAAACCTTCATTGAAACAAATGTAGAGATAACACTAAGCCAACCTGCGGCAAACACACCACAGAGAAGCAAATGGAATGAAAATGTCAGTTTATTATGAAAGCTGGGTTTAAATATTTTAACATCTCTGGAATTGGGGTTTCTTTAAAAAATGTTATGTACAAATAATTTCAGTATTAGCTTTTTCTTTTCAAGACAGTCATATTTACAACAACCATTTGCTTTACTGAAATAAAAAATATAACTTTCCCCCGTTTATAACTTGTATACCATCACCCAGATGTATCATTTATCTCAACACCCCTGTGACATTACTGTTAATGATGCTATAAATCTACCTGCCCCCTGCTGGTGTGTTTCAATTATCCTGAAACTCCATAGGACATAGCATGAGCAGAGCAACGCAAATTTCATGGACTGTGAACAATACAAATATGCTAGTCTAGACCTCCAAATAATATTGCAACTGATGTGATTGAATGTGACAAAAAAACTGAGCTGCAAACAAAATATGTAAAAACTGTTTGGTGGTAAAACAAAAACTGGCAGATTGTGGAATTATGTAATATGTGCTGAATGAAATCAATGTAATGTTATTATTGCAATGACTGAGCCTGGCCGACTGATGCTTTCAGTTCACAACATAAAATTGTAAAAAAACTTCTGACAACAAATGCAGCTGGTATGTAAACTCACACTCAATAGCTCAAAGGAAATGATTTCTTATATAAAGTTGACAAAAAGACTCAGGACCGGGTCTACAAACACTTGCTATAGAGTCAGTTTACACATAGTGACATACAATATTATAATAATACTGTTAATTCAGTTCTCCCATCTCACCTGTCCTCCCATCTCACCTGTCCTCCCACCTCACCAGTCCTCCCACCTCACCTGTCCTCCCATCTCACCATGCCTCCTATGTCACCTGTCCTCCCACCTCACCAGTCCTCCCACCTCACCTGTCCTCCCATCTCACTTCACCTTGTGATTTGTGCAAGTTTGAGTATAAAATATAGAAAAGCAAAATAACTGGGGTAATCCAATCGGGAGATTTAAGAAAAAAATCAACTTAAAGTCTTGGCAAAGTACAAAATAATTGTATGTGGCAGCTTTCTTAACAACTGCTTCAAACATTATAACAAGAAACTTTGAAATAGTTTAGTCAAAAGATAATTTGATATCATTGAAAACAGCAAAAGGAGAAAAGACAAAGCAAAATCACAACGTATAAATATAATGAGACAAGTTTAACAATGAAATTTTCCAAACAGTCCCAGAAAATCCAAAGTTGTATAGTTTCATAGTTGTGTTTATTTGGTAACCACAGCTACGCTGGATATAATTAATATAAAATATATGATCTAGTTTATTGGGTATACAATCCCAAACAAACTGCTCATATTAATAATGTTAAGAATGTCTAATGTATTCCATTTATTTTGCAAGTTCAATCCAGCTGCTGAATGAAAATAGCCATTCATTTAGAGCAACATAGTTAAATTCTGTCTGATAATGAATTATATTTGTTTAGCATCTTTGTTGTAAATTCTCCTCGCTACTTAAAAAATTGTAGTAAATTTGTTGTAAGAAACCGAACAAATGATACATCAATCACAGTTGGATACAAAAGTGTAATGAGACAGGTTTATGCTAACCACAGTAGCTGAATTATCAAGTCTATAAAATGTTTCAAAGTTTTCTCCACTACCTTGCATACCATTAGTAAAAATATCTGTTAATTAAATACATTTACCACTAGATAGAAATGACAATAAAAAATACAGTTTATGGTCACAGTAATAGGATATATGGTCACAGTAATAGGATATATTTGAATTTTGTAAACAGATGATGTTGTTTGGTGGCGGGGGAAACGATTTTATAAAAGTTTTAAAAAAACCCCAAGTTTTGTCTAATTTGATTAGTGATCTTCACTCTTAGGCTCAAAGGCTTTTGATGAGTACAAAAAACATGGTGTAGACAAAAGAAATTGAAGCTGTGGATCATGTGAAAAGAATAGTTAAGCATATGATGACTGTGCATATGGATTGTTAGTGAGCTAAACTATCACACACAAAATCAATAACATGATTTAGTGTTTCGTAGTATTTCTTTTTGTTCACTTCACATTTTAAAAGTATTATTACAGCTTCAACAAACAGTATGGCAAGTGAGAGTGCTATCATGATATACAAAGTTTTTTGGAATCAAATTTCCACCAAGTTGTCAAAAGTAACAGGACTAGATCAAACACATGAGCCACAATTCTTTCACTGGTATATTTTAGTTGATGCAAAGAGTCTTAAATTCAGTCTTTCTGCTGACTAGGTCAGCGACAGAAAGTATTTGTCAGGCATTCTGTTGACTAAGTCAGTGACAGAACTGAAATGTCAGGCATTCTGTTGACTAAGTCGGTGACAGAACTGAAATGTCAGGCATTCTGTTGACTAAGTCAGTGACTGAACTGAAATGTCAGGCATTCTGTTGACTAAGTCGGTGACAGAACTGAAATGTCAGGCATTCTGCTGACTAAGTCGGTGACAGAACTGAAATGTCAGGCATTCTGCTGACTAAGTCGGTGACAGAACTGAAATGTCAGGCATTCTGCTGACTAGATCTAGCACTGAAATTAAAAGTAAAAAACTTCCGAGTGGTACAAAATAAATGTAAAAATGTAACATAGAGGTTTAGCTGATTCTGTAAGTGCAGTATCACATCAGCAACCAATTTAATGTGTAACATGTTCCGGTGGAAGTTGCCGGGGAGAATTTTAATTTCTGTTAATGATGTCACAACAGCTCTTGATTGATGATTTACACTTTACATGTTGTGTCATCGCTTTCGGTAGTTAAATCATCTTATCATAATTCCAAGGTAGGATTATGTTGAAAAGTGACTGCAACTTTGACCTGACTGGTCAACTTGATTTGACAACAGCAAGATACGCAGTGCCATCAACTCTCCAGAGAGATGTTTTTAAAAAAACCTGTGCCATTTGAACAATTAGTCCTCACAAGTAAAAGGAAAGTAATACAGTATTTTTCAAAGAATTCTTTCCTCCCCCATGTTCATAGCCAAATGCACACTGCAGAGAGAAGAAATTGTTTGCTTGTCTTCAGACCGTTAGACTTATCTTTTGTAATTTTCCCTGAATTGCACCGAGTGACTGAGTTGGTTGGGACCAGTCAAAACCTGTCCTTGCCATTAGATATGGCAATAAGCAGAAAAGATTCGTTAGAGGCAGTCAGTTTGGTGGTGTGGTAGATACTTGAGGGCTATAAATAGCTGGTACTATCAGTGGTTCTAAATCCGCCCAGATATTTGTGATCGCAGTGATTGAGGCTGTTTAAACTAATCCAAACCCTTGGTTGCCCTCATTAATGGCAATAAGCAGCATGCGATGGAAGGTCTCCATTGTGTCATAGTCGGGCAAGCACAGTTGGTTAAAGCTGAAAAAAACAACATTATTTTGGATTGAACAAAAAGGCTTACAAGTAGGTTTACAATTAGGTTTAGAATTATGTTTACAATCAGGTTTACAAGTAGGTTTACAATTGGTTCAAGAGTGGCTTCTGTGTAATTAATGTAATGACAATAAGCCAGGGGCGTGGTATGAAAAGGTATGGAATAATGATAAAATCCATTAAATAAAATTCTTACAAGGAATCAAATCAGTGCTAGCAATATGTTGTTCTTGGAAGCCCAAAAATGAAGGTTAAAATTTAGAGACAGGACTTGTGCTGGAAAAATCCTACATTTTAAAAAATGTAAAGAGTTGTCCCTCGTCTGTTGCGGGGGTTAGGGTCCAGAAGCCCCCGTGATAGGCCCAAATCCCTGAGGTAGCAACATTAGATTTAATTTATTATTTATTTATATTTTAAGGCTTTATGAACCCTCCCCCCCCACTCTTTGGCTTGGATTTGATGCCCAATGACTTAGAAGGCGCACAACGTTTGGGCGACATTGCAGGACTTGAAATAAATTCAATTTTTTAACGAAAATTTCACACAACACCACAGAGCAACACTATAAGCATTGATCAGACGTCACTGTGAAATGGACAAGCCAAGAAGCTGAATGCATGCTATACAAAGGAGACAAAAGGTGGCTGATACTATGGGCCCTGAGCCAATCAGTGACTAAGATACAGAGCACAGTGTTCTGGTTATTTGTCTCTGATCCTTTAGCCAGTATTGTGCCGTAGCTGTGCTTTCCATATGTGCAAGTCTTTTCTACTCATCTGATGTAAGCTAGGTATTTTATTTCCATTTAATATTTTTTAATATGTTTAAATTAATATTTTTTATATTGTTTTCATTTTTTTAGACTAGAAAATGTTTATTTTACTGCAAAACTAATTAAAGTAATAAATATATAAAAATATCTATGTATTGCAAAAATCCCCCGATATAGCAAAATATACACAATACAAAGTTAGATCTACACAAGTAAAAAATGTGCAATACAATAAGCGTGAGCCCTTGATAGACAAGGGATTACTGTACACTTGTACAATTCTGACCTTTTTTTTTTAGATGAAAACACAATGTGGATCTCTTATTTGTTAGGAACATCAAAAAAAATTTTTTAAATAAAAAAATTAAAAAAAAATTAAAAATTTAAGTTTTATAATTTTTACTAAGGTTCTACTTATTATTGATCCTCAAAATTTTAAAACCATTACAAATTTGAGAGATTTAAGTTCTGATGTGAAACATGGGATTAGACATCTCTAGTTAATCTCAGTTTCTATATTTATATCTTTTCTAAATCATTCTATTGGCCAGCCCAGATTTTACCTTACCATGTATGTGATGAAGGCAAACTGTTGTATGTTGGAGCAGATGAGAGCTGGATTTTGGGAACCAGCTCTGAGAACCCTCCTGGTGGAAGTTGGGATGAACCAGTAATGAACTGAAGGAGTCTTGCCATCTGTTCCTCTGTGAAACTAGCAATGATGGTCCAGAACCAGTCAAGGACCTGGGATAATAGGGACCAATTAAACATTTGCTATCATGATTGGTCCAAATGACTTGGGCAGTTAGCAGACCATTTAATAATTGTACTTATCTCTGTTAGTTGCCTAGTGATACAGGCTGATAAGAAATATCAAGTGTTTTAATGAACTGGAAAAAGTCCATGTTCACCAAAGTGTCGGTGATAGGAGTTTTAAGTCAACTAAAAAGACAGATAGTTTTCTTAAAAATCCCATCCACTTGCAAGTGGAACACTGTTGAAAGCTTTAGCCATTTGTAAGAAATTAAAACTCCAGGACATATGAAAAAAATCCAAATATATTTAGTTTTTTGTGCGAAATAATGCAATCAGTTTTTAGGGTTATTCCCCTTGATGTCTTAGTTCAGGGCCCTGAATCTGATTCAAGCTTCAACATACCTCGTTTTGCTATTTCATTTATTCAAGCCTCAACATACCTCATTTTGCTATTTCAAGGTGAGTATGGCCTGGTTTGACTTGAAAGATGGTCCCAGAAACATGACAAAATTCTAGAGAGGACTTACCCTGTTGAAGGAAGACGTTGCCCCAACCACATTATGGTGTAGTTTGAAGTCAGCAATGCTGTATGTTCCTGTGCCGCACATCAATAGCTAGAAAACAAGTCAGATGTAGGAATAATCTTTTAAAAATGTACATGTACGTAGTGAATTTTAACAAAACAAATGCTATATAATAATAATAATAATAATAATAAGAGGTCTTATATAGCGCGGTACCCCAGCCTGGGGCTGGGCTCACAGCGCTGTGCATAAACATTTTTATCAAAAGAAACATAATCATGACATTAAAATAAAATACATTTATGAAATAAAGAACAGCAATGTATATTCACCCACCCCACCACATAAATTTTACAAGGCAAACAAACTACCAAAAGCTAGAAGAAAAAGGTCTCCCACTTTACTAGGAAAGTTTTGTGCTATTTGAAAAGCTTGCCAGATTTTTAACAGAAGAATAGTCACAGTAATTATTTCAGGGTTTTTATTTTTCATACAGAGCAATATCTTAACTGTTGCAAAGTATGGAAATCAAAGAGACCTTCTATAGTATTTATAATGAATAGATCAATCCTGTGAAACATAATAGATGTCAAACTATGGATTTGACCTCTACTTATCTATAGTTAATTTAAAAAGTTGTGTTCCAGCTCTCATGTCTGACCATGTTTGTCCAGAAATTTTTAATCTTCAATCTGCCGTACAAGAAATCCCTGGACTTCAGGTGATAAATCCACACGACATACTTAGACTTCGGATAATAAATCCACACTACATTCATAGACTTCAGATAATAAATCCACACTATATTCATAGACTTCGGATATACATCCACACTACATTCATAGACTTTGGATAATATATCCACACTACATTCATAGACTTTGGATAATATATCCACACTCCATTGCTCCACTACAGATTAGAAAGCACCAGCACATACCTCCAACTCGTTCTCATCAAATATGCTCAGCAGATTTTCTGGGACAAGCTCAGAACTAAGTCCTCTCATAAAACTCTCCACCTCATCTTTGACAGGGGTCACCAGTCTATGCTGTGCCAGAGCATCGAGGTATCGCATTTTGTTGCCGTTTGTCACTGGGATTTTAGAACCATTCGGTATAAGATCTACAACCTGTTGATTGGAAAGGAGAAAAAGATCTGTGAGCCCTGCCTTTCTTTAATTTAAACTAAAGTAGGACAGGTCAACTGTATTTAATATATATGTTTCACAGACTGGACGTTGACATTTTACAGGAGACTTATGAAATCACATCCGGCAACAAGTGTTTTCTAATGGGATAACCAAAAAATAGCAAAGAATCATGTCAGAAAATCAAAGCTTTCAAATGTGTCATTTTATTTAAGTCAGGCTCAGCTTTTCAATAACTCTACCTAGCTCAAGAATTGATATCAAGACTATGGTCTGCCACATTTAACCACACTATTCCAAATGTCTGGTCTTTTGTTGAAATTTAATTTGAATAATAGTTGAATTATAATTCAAAGCATTTCAAAATGTGCCTCTAACTACCTTAACTAGCTGCCCTTGACTGTCGTAGATCTCCTCAGAGAAACTCAGCTCCATGTCATCCACATCATTGTTTTCAATGTAGGAGATCTTTGTGGTGAAGAACTCAGGGTCATCTGTTTCAAAGTGCTGAAACATAAAAAGACAGTCAGAGAAACCTCCATCAAATGAATACTTTTAATTTCATTAGCAAAACCCTTCTAGAAAGTTTAGAAACAGTGAATTTTTAATAATAACAAATTAAATATTTTATTATCCTTTCAAGAAAATCCTGGGAATAGTATCTTCTAAATATGTATTGGAACTTAAGGCTTTAGATTTATATCATGGAATTTTAAATACATAGTGAAATTCTTGGGGAAAAAAGCTATTACTCTGTCCTATTGGTTGCAAATAAATGCAGATAGACCAGTTTTAAGTTAACCTTGTAAATATTAGGTGTGAGACGTGTACTGACCCGTAAATGCAGAGGATTTAGTACACCTGCACATACCGGAACCCGGCAAAAAAAACCAAACTACCCGGGTTTCTGGTGTTAAAAAAAAAAGAAGAGTTGTCTTCTCATTTTCTATAATGTGTTCCACCCAATGGGCAGAAATATAGAAACAGTTCATGTTTTTTAACATCTTTTTTTTTTACATTTGACCTGAATTAATAAGTAGTAATAGAAAACTTGACTTGCGATTGGTGCAAAAGTAATGTAAGCTAAGTGAAACTAAAAAGCTCTGAAAATAATAATGTACTTGATGCAAATTATGTGTAATTATTTGTGTTAGCAAGATGCACAGCTTTGAATATGACCATGGCACTTTTTCTATTTACAATGAATGTTTCATTTCACATGCTGACTGGCTGATGATACTGAGTAGCCAAAGTTCTTTGTGTGTGTGTGCATCATTTCTAAGTTCTGTCATAGAATTCAATAATAATTTAATATTAATGTAATAAAACACTCAGTTCATAACTCAAGCCATTGGCTTAACTGAAGGAAGGCCAGGATGGTGATAGAGATATTTGATTAAAATAATATGTGTATGTTGATATTCTCATTTTAAAAATTAAATGTTATTTAGGATGATCGGAGTAGTTTCTAATTGTTCTTACCCTCTGACTACTCTACAGCTACATAAAATAAACTACTATGATTCATTAGGTAGATGTCAGCAGCTCATTTATAATAAATAGTTTGGCAGGTGCATTACAATTTTCACAAATTACTTTATATATCTATTTGATTTTAATTTCTTTTATCTTTGGTTCTCTGTATCATCTTTGAGTGCCTAAACTTAAAAGTTGTCAGCTGCCGCACAAAACTATCAACAGGTGTGGGAATTTATCAACATTTTTCTTGGGATTCACTTACAGAGCCCCCATCACAAGAACTTTTCTTAGCCCTTACTCCTGCTTCCCTCCACCCTCATTCAAAATTACAGCACCAACATTTTTTTTTTCACAAAAGAGCTCTGCTACCTTCCCCCCTTCTCTAGACCTGTTTCTTAATTTCAAGATATACTTCTGGCTGTGGGTCGCCACATCTTGGCTAATGTTATAAAGAGGTAGCGGCAACACAAAATGTGAGAACCGCTGGCTAAGGATTGTATTATAAAGCTATTTAAGTTTTGAAGCCTTCATGATCACTATTGTTCTATGCTACTGGTTTCATACATGCAATTTTCACTTCTGGCCATGGGGTGAAACACAATAAAGAACATGAAAAGATATACCATTTTGTTTTTGTGAACCCTACCCTGACTCGTGGGGTATTGTCTCAACATACCCAGACCCGGACTGTGTATAATCAAAAAGTTGGCAAACTTCTGTCATGGGCTAGTGGGCCACATCTAATGCAATATTTTTCTACATTTGCCCTCCATAATAAATATACATAGTTGTCACTGGGGTTCTTCATTGTGGCTAAATCAAAAAACAACTTGACCTACTTTGAAACAAATATGGCTCACCATGACTTAATTTGTTACAAATGTAAAAAAAAAAGTCATATTTTGGCACAATATAATTACAAGAGTACAAATTCACCAGTTTACCTTGTAGGTAACCCTGAGACCAATGAGCTGTGCTAGAAATGAGCGCGTGAACTTGGCCTTGACCAGCTGCGTCCTTTTGGCTGATGACTCGATCAGACACTTGCCCACAATTTTACCAGCAAACTCGTACAGCTTCACCTTCTTGTCCGGGGGATGTTTGGGGTTGGGGTGCACCTTCAACAGTCAAAATAACTACATTGATAAATGTCTTCTACACATAAATTTGTTGTAAAATTATTTAAATTTAAAAAAATTAAAATCACCCAATCTTAATGGCACTCTATAATGTATTAAGACCCACAATCACAACAGCACTCAGTTGCCACCTTTCAGGTCCCAGAATCACACCAGTCCACCTTTCAGGTCCCACAATCACACCAGTCCATCTTTCAGGGTCCACAATCACACATCCACCTTTCAGGGCCCACAATCACACCAGTCCATCTTTCAGGGCCCACAATCACACCAGTCCACCTTTCAGGTCGCACAATCACACCAGTCCACCTTTCAGGTCCCACAATCACACCAGTCCACCTTTCCGGGCCAATAGTCACAGTCCACCTTTCAGGGCCCACAGTCTCATAAGTCGAAACACTGGCCAGCACTCACCAGTCCCTGAGGGTTGTCTGTAAACCTGGTAAACAGTTGGGAGCAGCTCGGGTCAAAGAGTTCCTTACAGAGCAGTTCGAACCACTCCCTGCTGACACCTCCCCAGTCCAGACCCTGCTCCCCAACAAAGGTGATCTCAAACCTCCTGCACCAGTCACAGACATTCAAAGGTTTTGTCACTTTGTAGGACTGGAAATGACACAAACGTTTTAATTATAGTGTGATTGAACAAATTGACTTGGATCATTTCAGCTTCAAATGTAATCACAATCAAATGAAAGCTGTTCTAAAATATTAGTTTAATTTACTATTAAAATTGTTTGTAATAAAATAACTTCAGGTTAATTTTTAATAATAATTTACTTATGAGAACTTAGTTTTTGATGGCCAAAATTTGTATTGAACAAATAATTTGCCTATAAAAAAATTGACAAGTCTGCCATTAAATCATAGTTCATTTCATGGTGTTTTTTTGTTTTTTTGTATCACTAGATTCATTTGATAACATTGGTTAAGCCACAGTGCAAATTGCAAGAATAGTTGTTACAATTTTCAGTAAACGTTACGCTCCAATCCAATTATGAAGTGAATCATATTTTCGTCCAACTTACACTCCGCAGTAAATTTGATCTTTCCACTTTGAGCAGTAATGTGCTGTGAGATCGTCTGTCATGAAAGCTTTGAATCTCACGATTAAAGAAATCTCGTTTATCATTGAATGTTTCACTGCCACCTGAAATGCAAGGTTGAATTTATTCTACACAATCTTCAGATTCTTGCGTTAAGATACAACACAAAAAACAACAACAATATAGTCTATTATTGTAGTGAAGACAGTGTTCACGCAATGTATTCCTTCCTTGAACATTTAGTCATTTAATTATTGGAGTGACATCTTATTTATCTTTAAACATCATATTTAGTTTAATGAAGCAGATAAAACATGTTTGGAGTAGGTCCACAGTTTTGTAAAACAGAGTAGCTTGCCCTTGGTTTCACCTACTTTTTAAAATTTGGGTTTGTTCCAAAATCATGTTTGTTGTTTCTAAACTCGATTAGAGTAAGTTGAGTAGGCTAATTAGAATTGACCCAAAAATATTTAAATGTATAATTTTTAAAATGTATTTTTTTATCTGAATAATTTCTTTCCTTTCAATTCAGGGTATCATCATCCAATCCAAGATTATTTTACTCCCACCTTGTCATATCCCATAGAAAGCTGAATGAGGAACTATTTAGTTTAATGAAGCAAGTCAAGTCAGTAGATTCAGCTTAGAGAAAAACTTACCTATACTTTTCAAGAGAAAGCTGGAGAAGGTAGCTGCTATAATATTACGGTCCTGTGAGGCCAGCTCCACTGACTGCTGACTGCCATCTTCTATACAAAATGTCGGGGCATCAAAGTGATTGTTGACACCATTGAAAAGAAACTGAAAGAAGAGAGTGCCGAATGATAATGGATTGTGGGTACTCAACCTTCTCATCTTGTTCAATGGTTGTCTTCAGAATGATTGTTTCTTTATTGTGTGCTCTATGTGCCTAGGATACCAACTGGCTATGAACTAAGGTTTTCGTCTTTTTTTTAAATTTTTTATTTTATCTTTACTATTTTACTTATGTCTTTTTTGTTTACAGAGAAAAAAAATTTGGCCAAAATATTTAATTTATCCCTGGTAAAAAGCTTTCGCACATCCTATCTTTAATTTTTCTTACAATCTTCCAGCACAGACGAGAGGTAGAATAAAATACTCAGAAATGTTCTAAGAGAATAAAAATGAACATATCTTGTCGTGCTTTCGAAGATTGCCTACATCTAGATTCATAATTGATATTGTACATTACTAACTTTATTGATTCCAATCACTATTAATGATTCTAACCAATATTAATGATTCCAACCACCATTAATTATCCCAATCACTATTAATGATTCCAACCACCATTAATGATTCCAACGACCATTAATGATTCCAACCACCATTAACGATTCTAACCACCATTAATGATTCAAACCACTATTAATGATTCCAAACACCATTAATGATTCCAACCACCATTAATGATTTCACCCACCATTAATGATTCCAACCACCATTAATGATTCCAACCACCACTAATGATTTTTGGAAAAGTAGATGGCATGATGAAATACATTTTATTCCCTAAACATCTAGAACAGTTTGTATGTTATCGTCATGCTTGTAACAAGTTTGTATAATGTTTTCCTCATGAATGTAACAAGTTTGTATAATGTTACTGTTATGTAAGACACTTTTTCCCCGTGCGTGAACTTTGCTTGAACCCTAGCACACACGCTCCGTTCATAGATGGGCGTGGCCTATTCGTTTGATGTATCTTGTTGACTACCGCCTTTCCAATTAAACATGGTTAGACTGTCTCCTAGTATTTTGTATAATGTTTGCGATTGTTCTAGAAATGTAAACAAATGCTGAGTAGCCTCTGGAAGGCAGGGCTTACGCCTCAGTGGACCCACATATATAAGGGATTGACAGATACGGAGAGACGGAGATTCAGATAGATATTTTTTTACCTTCACGAGACGTGTATTATTCTTTGTGTGCTTATATGTGTTTAGTCACATTCTTCATTCACTATTATTCATTGGCACATTGTACTAACTGTGTTAACTGTGTACCCCTGGTACAAGATCTACCATACTGTAAGTTGATGATTTGTAATTATATTTCTTTTGTTTTATAATTAATAAATACTCAAATAAATTTTATCCATTGTAATAAGTACTGTTTTGGGTGTCGTAATTTTGTTATTGTATTTCTCTATGGTATCGTCCTTTGTTAGGCACTGTTTGATCGAGCCATAACTTAAAACAAGAGATTAATTTCTCCCAATACAAGTCAGTGCGTAAAAGTTACCCTCATAAATGTAACAAGTTTGTATAATGTTATCCTCATGAATGTAACAAGTTTGTATAATGTTATCCTCATGAATGTAACAAAGTAAAACTAAGCGCTCACCTTAGTCCAAGGACAGACCCGGAATGTGCAGAGTTTTCTTCTGTAGATCTTGAAACAAAACTCCTTGATAGTCATTTGCTGAAATGAAGAGAAAACACAGCTCCTCAAATGATCTTTTGACACGATGTGACAGAACTAGGGTAATAAAACTGGCAGAGATATTTAAGAGTAACCTGCAGCTATTAGAAACACAGTATGACGTCACAAGCAGCTGCTAGAGACATAAAGAAATAAGACGTCACCAGCTGATACTAGTGACACATAAAATAAGATGTCAACCAGCAGATACTAGCAACACACAATAAGATGTACCCAGCACAGATACTAGAGAGACACAGAATAAGATGTCACCAGCACAGATACTAGACACACAAGAAGATGTAGCCAGCAGATACTATAGATAAAAATAAAGATGTAACCACCAGCTACTAGAGACACAGAAGAAGATGTCCTTAGCAAGAAGTAAAGAAACGAAGAATAAAATGTACCATGGTGAGGTCACACAGTCCTCTCACCTTTGGGGATATGTAAACAAAGACTTTCTTGGGTTTGTCCAGTTTCTGGCCATGTAGGGACAACAACCGAGCTGTGTACCACACATTGTGCTTTCTTTTGTAGACGTTCTTGATCACTTTGTTATACTCTACAGCTGTAAGGGTGGGAACAGATAGAAAACTGAATCCGTTAGTGATCAACACAGACATGCATAAAGATAGAAAACTGATTCCGTTAGTGATGAATACAGACATGTATAAAGATAGAAAACTGATTCCGTTAGTGATCAACACAGACATGCATAAAGATAGAAAACTGATTCCGTTAGAGATGAATACAGACATGCATAAAGATAGAAAACTGATTCCGTTAGTGATGAATACAGACATGTATAAAGATAGAAAACTGATTTCGTTAGTGATGAATACAGACATGTATAAAGATAGAAAACTGATTCTGTTAGTGATGAATACAGACATGTATAAAGATAGAAAACTGATTCTGTTAGTGATGACTACAGACATGTATAAAGATAGAAAACTGATTCCGTTAGTGATGAATACAGACATGTATAAAGATAGAAAACTGATTCCGTTAGTGATGAATACAGACATGTATAAAGATAGAAAACTGATTCCGTTAGTGATCAACACAGACATGCATAAAGATAGAAAACTGATTCCGTTAGAGATGAATACAGACATGCATAAAGATAGAAAACTGATTCCGTTAGTGATGAATACAGACATGTATAAAGATAGAAAACTGATTTCGTTAGTGATGAATACAGACATGTATAAAGATAGAAAACTGATTCTGTTAGTGATGAATACAGACATGTATAAAGATAGAAAACTGATTCTGTTAGTGATGACTACAGACATGTATAAATATAGAAAACTGATTCCGTTAGTGATGAATACAGACATGTATAAAGATAGAAAACTGATTCCGTTAGTGATGAATACAGACATGTATAAAGATAGAAAACTGATTCCGTTAGTGATGAATACAGACATGTATAAAGATAGAAAACTGATTCCGTTAGTGATCAACACAGACATGCATAAAGATAGAAAACTGATTCCGTTAGAGATGAATACAGACATGCATAAAGATAGAAAACTGATTCCGTTAGTGATGAATACAGACATGTATAAAGATAGAAAACTGATTTCGTTAGTGATGAATACAGACATGTATAAAGATAGAAAACTGATTCTGTTAGTGATGAATACAGACATGTATAAAGATAGAAAACTGATTCTGTTAGTGATGACTACAGACATGTATAAATATAGAAAACTGATTCCGTTAGTGATGAATACAGACATGTATAAAGATAGAAAACTGATTCTGTTAGTGATGAATACAGACATGTATAAAGATAGAAAACTGATTCCGTTAGTGATGAATACAGACATGTATAAAGATAGAAAACTGATTCCGTTAGTGATGAATACAGACATGTAAACAGATAGAAAACGTTGACAACTTTGAAAAAACAAAGAACTAAATCTTAGAGACCAACTTACGTTCTAGCACTAAGATATCAAACTCCCCATTTTTGAGTTTGACATCCCCGTAGGAGACCACGGCCTGGTAGCAGCCTTTCTGGTCAATCTTGATGTACATCACAAGCTTCTTGTCCTGGGTGTTGTAGATGATTTGTGTTGTAGGGGTGTATCTCTCCTTGGTCCCGGCCTAGCCAGAGGGAAACAAGAGAGTTGACCAGTCAACAAGGGAAACAAGACAGTTGACCAGTCAACAAGGGAAACAAGAGAGTTGACCAGTCAACAAGGGAAACAAGACAGTTGACCAGCCAACAAGGGAAACAAGAGAGTTGACCAGTCAACAAGGGAAATAAGAGAGTTGACCAGTCAACAAGGGAAACAAGAGAGTTGAACTGTCAACAAGGGAAACAAGAGAGTTCACCTGTCAACAAGGGAAATAAGAGAGTTGACCAGTCAACAAGGGAAACAAGAGAGTTGAACTGTCAACAAGGGAAACAAGAGAGTTGACCTGTCAACAAGGGAAACAAGAGAGTTGACAAGTCAACAAGGGAAACAAGAGAGTTGACCAGTCAACAAGGGAAACAAGACAGTTGACAGTCAACAAGGGAAACAAGGCAGTTGACCAGTCAACAAGGGAAACAAGAGAGTTGACCACTCAACAAGGGGAACAAGAGAGTTGACCAGTCAACAAGGGAAACAAGACAGTTTACCAGTCAACCAGAGAAACAAGAGAGTTGACCACTCAACGATGGAAACAAGACAGTTGACCAGTCAACAAGAGAGTTGACCAGTCAACAAGGGGAACAAGAGAGTTGACCACTCAACAAGAGAGTTGACCAGTCAACATGGGAAACAAGAGAGTTGACCAGTCAACAAGAGGAACAAGAGAGTTGACCAGTCAACAAGAGAAACAAGAGAGTTGACCAGTCAACAAGGGAAACAAGAGAGTTGACCAGTCAACAAGAGGAACAAGAGAGTTAACCAGTCAACAAGAGAAACAAGAGAGTTGACCAGTCAACATGGGAAACAAGACAGTTGACCAGTCAATAAGGGAAACAAGAGAGTTGACCAGTCAACAAGGGAAACAAGAGAGTTGACCAGTCAACAAGGGAAACAAGAGAGTTGACCAGTCAACAAGGGAAACAAGAGAGTTGACCACTCAACAAGGGGAACAAGAGAGTTGACCAGTCAACAAGAGAGTTGACCAGTCAACATGGGAAACAAGAGAGTTGACCAGTCAACATGGGAAACAAGAGAGTTGACCAGTCACCAAGGGGAACGAGGGAGTTGACCAGTCAACAAGGGAAACAAGAGAGTTGACCAGTCAACAAGGGAAACAAGAGAGTTGACCACTCAACAAGGGAAACAAGAGAGTTGACCACTCAACAAGGGAAACAAGAGAGTTGACCAGACAACAAGGGAAACAAGAGAGTTGACCAGACAACAAGGGAAACAAGAGAGTTGACCAGTCAACAAGGGAAACAAGAGAGTTGACCAGTCAACAAGGGAAACAAGAGACTTGACCAGTCAACAAAAGAGTTAACCAGTCAACAAGGAGAACAAGAGAGTTGACCAGTCAACAAGGGGAACAAGAGAGTTGGACTTAGTTCTGCAGGATTGGGGCAAGTATTGTTTAGCAACATGATTCCTGTTTATTTCCCACTCACATTTTTATCTGTTGGTTTACAACATAAAATGGGTGTTTTCAACATAACTTGGGGGGAGAGGGGAGGGGGAGGAGGGCGGGGGAAGAGGGGGGTTAAGCAAAATAAGGAGTTTTCAACACAAATGGATGTTTTCAATCTAATTTGAGAGTTTTTGACATAATGTTTTCAACACAAATGGGTGTTTTCAATCTAATATGGGAGTTTTTGACATAATGTTTTCAACACAATATGGGAGTTTTCATCATAATATGGGAGTTTTCATCATAAAATTGGGGATTTTAAACATAAATGGGTGTTTCAACCTAATATGGGAATTTTCAACAAGATTGGGGTTTCCATCATAAAATGGGGCTGTTCAACATGCCGGTTTGCAATTTAATGGACAACAAATTGGTTACTATCTGAAAGTGTACAATGACAGCATTGACCAAATTTCTAATTCTCATTACCGCTGTGACTTTGATTTTAAAGAATGCCTTGTGGTCTGCTCTGTACGGCGCAAGGTTGCCAAAGGAATCCCGTGTCTCGATGACAAGCGGATGTTTGCTGCCCGAAGGAAAGACGACTGTGGATGTGTAGTGCATGAATCCAGTCTTGGATGGATCAATAGGTCCTGAAAACAGATCAGGAAGAATAATGACTGGATCTGCGGTTCTGCCTTGTCTAGTAAGAATGCTAACAAATCTATTCAGACAAACAAAAAAGATAGCCTAGTTTCATCACAAGCAAAAATCACTACATTCTCAAACAAAATTCTTCAGATTCATTCTCATTCAGAATCTCACCCTTATCATTTTCACACACAATGCCACCGTATTCGTATAGAATCTCACTATTATTATTCTCATACACAGTGCCATTGTTCTCATATAGAATCTCATCATGATCAAATAGATATGGCATCTTTTTGTCTTCGCGAGACAATGGGGTAGCTGTGTACACTTCATCAAATGGCATAACTAGGCAACTCCTGGAATGGCAGTCTTCGCCGGAGATCTTTGACTCCTGGTTAGGTACAATGTTCTCACATTCCATGTTGCAAAGCAAAGTGGTGGAGTCTCCCGTCTATTTACTTTCCTTCCTTCAAAAAAAAAAAAAAAAAAATCTGCTCCTCGTGAAGTGTCATCACCAAAGCAACTACTTAGCATGGGCGGTGTCTCACGGGGGCCAGCTGTTGCCCAATGCAGCAGATCTCCTCTGGAATGGCAATCTTCGCCGGAGATCTTTGACTCCTGGTTAGGTACAATGTTCTCACATTCCATGTTGCAAAGCAAAGTGGTGGAGTCTCCCGTCAATTTACTTTCCTTGCTTCAAAAAAAAAAAAAAAAAAAAAATCTGCTCCTCGTGAAGTGTCATCACCAAAGCAACTACTTAGCATGGGCGGTGTCTCACGGGGGCCAGCTGTTGCCCAATGCAGCAGATCTCCACTCTCCACGCAGCTAGGGGATCCAAGGGAATGACAACTGTCAATACAGCTTGGCACTAACTTCATCGCAGGAGTTACCGAAATGACATTGGAATCAGCATCATATTGTTTACACAAATCATCAAAACCTGCATCTTATGTATGAGTGCGTCTTATAACTAGGCGTGTCTTATATGAAGGAAAATACGGTAGACTAAATTAGTTTCAACACGAACGAATGGTACAGTGTGTGATATTGAAGGATAATTATTGCCGTCAATATTCATGTTTCACGATTTTCATTCCTAGTTGCATAAACAATCGGGTAAGTGTTCAGTAATGACCACGTGTACCAATCCAATGCAGGCCCCTTCAATTTGAAAATCCTTTCGTTTCAATGTTTCGTGTATCAATGAAGCCGCCTCTACATCTGGCGTTTATTGTTTCTAGAATAATCAAGATACCAGGTACTCAACCATTCCGTTAGAATAATCAAGATACCAGGTACTCAACCATCCGCTAGAATAATCAAGATACCAGGTACTCAACCATCCGCTAGAATAATCAAGATACCAGGTACTCAACCATCCGCTAGAATAATCAAGATACCAGATACTCAAACCATCCGCTAGAATAATCAAGATACCAGGTACTCAACCCATCCGCTAGAATAATCAAGATACCAGGTACTCAATCCATCCGCTAGAATAATCAAGATACCAGGTACTCAATCCATCCGCTAGAATAATCCAGATACCAGGTACTCAACCCATCCGCTAGAATAATCAAGATACCAGGTACTCAAACCATCCGCTAGAATAATCAAGATACCAGGTACTCAACCCATCCGCTAGAATAATCCAGATACCAGGTACTCAACCCATCCGCTAGAATAATCAAGATACCAGGTACTCAAACCATCCGCTAGAATAATCCAGATACCAGGTACTCAACCTATCCGCTAGAATAATCCAGATACCAGGTACTCAACCCATCCGCTAGAATAATCAAGATACCAGGTACTCAACCCATCCGCTAGAATAATCCAGATACCAGGTACTCAAACCATCCGCTAGAATAATCAAGATACCAGGTACTCAACCCATCCGCTAGAATAATCAAGATACCAGGTACTCAACGCATCCGCTAGAATAATCCAGATACCAGGTACTCAAACCATCCGCTAGAATAATCAAGATATCAGGTACTCAACCTATCCGCTAGAATAATCAAGATATCAGGTACTCAAACCATCCGCTAGAATAATCAAGATACCAGGTACTCAAACCATCCGCTAGAATAATCAAGATACCAGGTACTCAACCTATCCGCTAGAATAATCAAGATACCAGGTACTCAACCTATCCGCTAGAATAATCCAGATACCAGGTACTCAAACCATCCGCTAGAATAATCAAGATACCAGGTACTCAACCTATCCGCTAGAATAATCAAGATACCAGGTACTCAAACCATCCGCTAGAATAATCAAGATACCAGGTACTCAATCCATCCGCTAGAATAATCAAGATACCAGGTACTCAATCCATCCGCTAGAATAATCAAGATACCAGGTACTCAATCCATCCGCTAGAATAATCCAGATACCAGGTACTCAACCCATCCGCTAGAATAATCAAGATACCAGGTACTCAACCCATCCGCTAGAATAATCAAGATACCAGGTACTCAACCCATCCGCTAGAATAATCAAGATACCAGGTACTCAACCCATCCGCTAGAATAATCAAGATACCAGGTACTCAACCCATCCGCTAGAATAATCAAGATACCAGGTACTCAACCCATCCGCTAGAATAATCAAGATACCAGGTACTCAACCCATCCGCTAGAATAATCAAGATACCAGGTACTCAACCCATCCGCTAGAATAATCAAGATACCAGGTACTCAACCCATCCGCTAGAATAATCAAGATACCAGGTACTCAACCCATCCGCTAGAATAATCAAGATACCAGGTACTCAACCCATCCGCTAGAATAATCAAGATACCAGGTACTCAACCCATCCGCTAGAATAATCAAGATACCAGGTACTCAACCCATCCGCTAGAATAATCAAGATACCAGGTACTCAACCCATCCGCTAGAATAATCAAGATACCAGGTACTCAACCCATCCGCTAGAATAATCAAGATACCAGGTACTCAACCCATCCGCTAGAATAATCAAGATACCAGGTACTCAACCCATCCGCTAGAATAATCAAGATACCAGGTACTCAACCCATCCGCTAGAATAATCAAGATACCAGGTACTCAACCCATCCGCTAGAATAATCAAGATACCAGGTACTCAACCCATCCGCTAGAATAATCAAGATACCAGGTACTCAACCCATCCGCTAGAATAATCAAGATACCAGGTACTCAACCCATCCGCTAGAATAATCAAGATACCAGGTACTCAACCCATCCGCTAGAATAATCAAGATACCAGGTACTCAACCCATCCGCTAGAATAATCAAGATACCAGGTACTCAACCCATCCGCTAGAATAATCAAGATACCAGGTACTCAACCCATCCGCTAGAATAATCAAGATACCAGGTACTCAACCCATCCGCTAGAATAATCAAGATACCAGGTACTCAACCCATCCGCTAGAATAATCAAGATACCAGGTACTCAACCCATCCGCTAGAATAATCAAGATATCAGGTACTCAAACCATCCGCTAGAATAATCAAGATACCAGGTACTCAACCCATCCGCTAGAATAATCAAGATACCAGGTACTCAAACCATCCGCTAGAATAATCAAGATACCAGGTACTCAACCTATCCGCTAGAATAATCCAGATACCAGGTACTCAACCCATCAGCTATTTGCCCGGCGGCAGATAAGACTATAAACAATAATCCTTGTCGTCCTGCCTCAGTCAATTCTTTGATCCACCGGTCAACTAAAAATCATAATGATGCCTTCTTTACATCCGACAGGTGATGAAACATTGGACAAATGTTCATTGATCATATAGGAAAGGAAACCACTGGAGATAGATTGCTCAGTGGCGGCAGACGGCACGGCCACGTGCGCCTTCTGTAATTTTAGTTTATACCAATCGTCAAAACACGCGTCTTTTATATGGGTGCGTCTTATATGAGCGCCAATCAGGTAATCATAATGGATTGGTAGTTGTATATGAGCGCCAATCAGGTAATCATAATGGATTGGGTAGTTGTATATGAGCGCCAATCAGGTAATCATAATGGATTGGGTAGTTGTATATGAGCGCCAATCAGGTAATCATAATGGATTGAGTAGTTGTATATGAGCGCCAATCAGGTAATCATAATGGATTGAGTAGTTGTATATGAGCGCCAATCAGGTAATCATAATGGATTGAGTAGTTGTATATGAGCGCCAATCAGGTAATCATAATGGATTGAGTAGTTGTATATGAGCGCCAATCAGGTAATCATAATGGATTGAGTAGTTGTATATGAGCGCCAATCAGGTAATCATAATGGATTGAGTAGTTGTATATGAGCGCCAATCAGGTAATCATAATGGATTGAGTAGTTGTATATGAGCGCCAATCAGGTAATCATAATGGATTGAGTAGTTGTATATGAGCGCCAATCAGGTAATCATAATGGATTGAGTAGTTGTATATGAGCGCCAATCAGGTAATCATAATGGATTGAGTAGTTGTATATGAGCGCCAATCAGGTAATCATAATGGATTGAGTAGTTGTATATGAGCGCCAATCAGGTAATCATAATGGATTGAGTAGTTGTATATGAGCGCCAATCAGGTAATCATAATGGATTGAGTAGTTGTATATGAGCGCCAATCAGGTAATCATAATGGATTGAGTAGTTGTATATGAGCGCCAATCAGGTAATCATAATGGATTGAGTAGTTGTATATGAGCGCCAATCAGGTAATCATAATGGATTGAGTAGTTGTATATGAGCGCCAATCAGGTAATCATAATGGATTGAGTAGTTGTATATGAGCGCCAATCAGGTAATCATAATGGATTGAGTAGTTGTATATGAGCGCCAATCAGGTAATCATAATGGATTGAGTAGTTGTATATGAGCGCCAATCAGGTAATCATAATGGATTGAGTAGTTGTATATGAGCGCCAATCAGGTAATCATAATGGATTGAGTAGTTGTATATGAGCGCCAATCAGGTAATCATAATGGATTGAGTAGTTGTATATGAGCGCCAATCAGGTAATCATAATGGATTGAGTAGTTGTATATGAGCGCCAATCAGGTAATCATAATGGATTGAGTAGTTGTATATGAGCGCCAATCAGGTAATCATAATGGATTGAGTAGTTGTATATGAGCGCCAATCAGGTAATCATAATGGATTGAGTAGTTGTATATGAGCGCCAATCAGGTAATCATAATGGATTGAGTAGTTGTATATGAGCGCCAATCAGGTAATCATAATGGATGAGTAGTTGTATATGAGCGCCAATCAGGTAATCATAATGAATTGAGTACTTTGATAGCGCTTGTGTCCAGGTTATTTTAGCATGCTCCAAGCGCTCTGATGTCCTAAAATCAATTCAAAGAAACAAGTATTTAAATGGTTCTTAAATGACTTTTTATCATGTTCAATGTCGCTCAAAGATTGAGTCAAACATGTTCCACAATTTAGGCGCAATAGCTTCAAAAGAGCGCACCCAGTATGACTTCTTTCTGTTTCCATCCACACTGGGAACTGTCAGTAAGGACTGTGTTGAAGAACGCAAGCTCTGTATGGATACATGTTTAGAAATCAGTTTTTGAAGATATTAAGGTGTAGAGTCTTCTATACAGCTATACCGAGGGACAGAATTTTTTGGTCGATGCGCTCACTCACAGGAAGCCAGTGGAGTGATGTGGTTAGATACAAAGCGTGCTGCAGTATTTTGTACCTTCTGGAGTCTCTGAATTTGGTTCTGAGGTAAACCCCACAAACAACTGTTACAGTAATCTAATCTTGACTGGATTAGAGTTACTGCTACGGCATTGGCTGTTCTCTTATTAAGTTGAGGACGTAGCTGACCCAGGGCGTTTAGATGACAGAAACATGCCCTGACCACAGAGCTGATACGAGGGATCATTGTAAGTTTACTGTCATTGTAGAAGCCAAAGTCTCTGACAAGGTTGGACAAGGGGAACTCAGTAGCACCAACTTTTATTGATGTGATGGCAACCTTCCAAAGATTGGTTCAGAACCACAAATAATTGAGTCTGTCTTATTGTCATTTAATTAAAGTCTGTTTGATGACACCCATGATTTCACAACAAGACAGCAGTCCTCGACAGCTTGAACAGCAGCAGCACACTCCGTGGGATCAGGGTGGAAACACTTGTACAGTTCTGTGTCATCCGCAAATAATTTGCGGGATATATCACAACTTACAATAACTCTACCGAGCTGGCTAGTGTCCATAGGTTTTAAAACTGAGCCCTGTGGCACGCCGCATGTAACGGAAGTGGCCATGGAAGATGCTTGCTTCACTAAAATACTGAGTCCTGTGGCACGCCGCATGTAACGGAAGTGGCCATGGAAGATGCTTGCTTCACTAAAATACTGAGTCCTGTGGCACGCCGCATGTAACGGAAGTGGCCATGGAAGATGCTTGCTTCACTAAAATACTGAGTCCTGTGGCACGCCGCATGTAACGGAAGTGGCCATGGAAGATGCTTGCTTCACTAAAATACTGAGTCCTGTGGCACGCCGCATGTAACGGAAGTGGCCATGGAAGATGCTTGCTTCACTAAAATACTGAGTCCTGTGGCACGCCGCATGTAACGGAAGTGGCCATGGAAGATGCTTGCTTCACTAAAATACTGAGTCCTGTCAGTCAGATAAGAAGTAAACCAGCGAAGTGCAGTTCCAGAGATGCCTGCCTCATTCAGAAGTCTTGACAGAAGAAGCTCATGCTCAAGCACATCAAAAGCAGCACTGAGGTCCAACTGGACCAAAAGTGTCAGATCACCGCGGCCGGCACTACAAAGAAAATCATTCATGACACGGAGTAGTGCCGTCTCACAATTGTGTCCAGGTCGATACGCAGATTGAAACTGATCAAGCAAGTCATAAGTGCTAAGATGCTGCACAAGCTGCTGTGACACAACTTTACCAAGAATTTTAGATACAAAGGGCAAGTTGGAGACAAGGCGAAAATTCTTGCAGTCATTTGAGTCCAAGCCACTTTTTTAAAGCAGAGGCTTAACAACCGCTGCCTTGAAGTGAAAACAATACAATACAAGCTATGATTTGATTACACAACAACCATCACAACCACAACAGTCCTCACAACAACCCCACAACCACCCCCACCCTCACAACAACTCTTCTACTTTTTCAAGACATTTTCTCCCTGTCAGCACACACACAGAAGGATAAGATACATAACTTCAATGGGAGTTCAAGCCTATCAAATACCTCATTATCCGTCTGTCACTCGGACCTATTATGTTGGATAAACCAAAGATACCTCCCCATAATTGGGCCGGTTAGCTGTCTTACTCACCTGGGTCAAAAGACTTGACGAAAGGGCTGTCCCTGATGTGCCTCCCTCCCACCATGATGGAGATCTTGTAGGTCCCTGACTTGTGCACCGTGAAGGAGCAGCGCACCAAGTTGATGTCTGCCGGGTTGTCGCCGGCAAACTCCAGCGTCCTGGCCACTTTGACACTCTCGTGGAGTATCTCTATCAGGATGCCGTCTCCATCAGAGACGGGGTACGGGATGCCATTCTTCTGGAAAAACTAAACAGGAAGTCATGCAATGAGTCCCAGTTTATATGTTTAGATACCGGCTACCCAAATGACTCAATATTGGTTACCGGAAATTTAATCGCAAGAAATTTCGTCGACGATAAATTGATACGGTAATTTGATCGAACGAAAATTTGGTCGAATCTTTTTTTCGGTTCACAAGTTAAAATTTTCGTCAAATTTCTTTTTGAATGCTCTATATTACATAAGTAAAGCAAAATAATGCGTTCACAAAGAAATTTGAAGGAAAATTTTTACGTGTGAACCGAAAAAAAGATTCGACCAAATTTTCGTTCGATCAAATTACCGTCGATCAATTTCCCGTCGACGAAATTTATTTCGATCAAATTTCCGGATACGCTCAATCAACATTACATACAACAGTTACACTGCATGGCATTATGACATATAAAAAAAATGAATATATTATTTGATACAGAATTTTTAAAAAATTAGAAAGGCATTTTCAGAGTGTCTGAGATGAATTATAAACAAGTGCATGTCCGAGGAAAGTGTCTCTTTACAGACAGTTGTCAGTAACGGTTTCAGATAGTCAGCATTTTTGACTGCATTGACATCTGTAGACTTTAATTTTGACCTGGTGTCACTGTCATCTGCTTTCAAAGCATGCACAATGCATAGAAAGATGGCCGATCGCCCTATTCTCCTGAGATATTTCTTGTGCATTGAATTATTTAAATAGTATATTTGTTTGCTGCCACCCCAGCTTCATTGTTATGTAAGGTTCATCCATATACATGCCTCATAGTTGCTGGTATACGGTCGCAGGGTTTCACAGCCTGCAGGTTGCATTTCGGGGGGGGGGGGGGGCGATCGCAGGGGGGGAATGGGATTATAAGAAAACAAGAGCCTTTGTTTTTATTTTTAAAACAATTTTGTCAATTTTTTAAATTTGTTCCCGGACTTTTCCCTTTTTTTTTTTTTTTTTGGTAGTAAGTCCCTTGTTATAAGTCACCAGTTCCTTTTTAAGTTTTGCAATTCTCTTTGTAATTCAATAAACAAATTAAAGTCCACTTTTTCAAATTTTAATGTTACTTGAGGGAGATTTAGTAACACAATTATTATTCTTAACGGGTGCATAATATATAAACTATAAATACGTTTGTTATCAGATTGTCTGTCCTGTGTGCGTCCTGTTTCTAAGACTCTGTCCTGGTGATGTGTGCGTCCTGTTTCTAAGACTCTGCCTTGGTGATGTGTGCGTCCTGTTTCTAAGACTCTGTCCTGGTGATGTGTGCGTCCTGTTTCTAAGACTCTGCCTTGGTGATGTGTGCCTCCTGTTTCTAAGACTCTGTCCTGGTGATGTGTGCGTCCTGTTTCTAAGACTCTGTCCTGGTGATGTGTGCGTCCTGTTTCTAAGACTCTGTCTTGTGATGTGTGCATCCTGTATCTAAGACTCTGCCCTGGTGATGTGTGCATCCTGTATCTAAGACTCTGCCCTGGTGATGTGTGCATCCTGTATCTAAGACTCTGCCCTGGTGATGTGTGCGTCCTGTTTCTAAGACCCTGCCCTGGTGATGTGTGCATCCTGTATCTAAGACTCTGTCCTGGTGATGTGTGCGTCCTGTTTCTAAGACTCTGTCCTAGCCTGGTGATGTGTGCGTCCTGTTTCTAAGACCCTGCCCTGGTGATGTGTGCGTTATGTTTCTAAGACTCTGGAGATACCAAGCTGTGAAGCAGACGGTATTCCGAGAAGCTGTTTGTTCCACAGCAAATATCAATAGATTGGGTCCACTCTGGTCCTTGGATCAATACACAACCCCCAGCCCACCCCCTAATCCAACGGCCAACAGTTCTTTCCTTCGGGGTTCGACCACGAATGTGTGTTGCCTGGTGATTATTTTTAGGTCAAGCCGACTAACACCAGAAGATGACGGGATGGCCCCTGGCCCAGACATAACCCCCCCCCCGCCCTCCACACCACCACACACACAGACTCACACAGACTCACACACAAATCATACCATGGAGGTGGACTTGACATTTGAAAGGTGAATATGTTATAATGAGGTACTCCATCAATTGCAGGCACTCCACGACCAAAGTAATATTAGAAGTACTTCATTTCCTGTTATTAGAGGTGTATTATTTCCTGTTGGACATTCAATACATTCAACCAATTATAGTTTTATTATCCTGTAATATTTATAGTTAAATAATATGCGTGTACTCCAGACTGTACGTAAAAATAGGGGATGAATGTACACTTTGAGCTATGTTAACAGAGTATTGATACTGATGTGGTGATGTTGATGATTTAAGAGCAGAAAGTCGGTGATTCTCAAACGGTTTTCGGCCATGTTTTACAAAATGTACCACAACTTATTTATGCGGCTGCACAAAAGAAATTATCGCAATTAAGATTTTATAGAACAGCAACTCGTTATTCCACGGAAGTGACTATAACTGAGCCTTTTTAAGAATCTGTGGACGGCGAGCAGACCAAAACGGTCGATGTCTTTTAGAGTCTATGCGAATATTTGACCCTTGTTACAACTGAAGAAGAGGAAGCCGTTGGTCAATATAGCATGCGACGGATCTCTTTAAGGCTCAGTTCGCACGATCAAATTCGCGTCAAATTTTCGTTCATACATTTGATGCAAATTTTGTATGAAGCCTTGTCACAACTTTCAAATTACGATTTGATCAAATTCTCATTTCTTGTCCAAAAAACAAAAAAAGAAAGAAACAAAACACGCAGAAGATAGTGCGTTCATACAAGAATATGACGCAATTCTGAAGCTAATTTGAAAGGAATTGATCATGGAACTGACGCTAAGCGTACAGGAAATATGGTACACGAGTTAGTTCAGCAAGGTTACTTTTCGTTTGTTTTGGTACACAGTCGCGGGAAAGCATACATTTGATACCAGATAGGGTTTCGCTCCCGGTATCCCGCACGACGCTTAGTAAACAAAAGACTCCCGGGAAATGTTTTCATCCCGGCGAAATCCCGGGTACACACTTTTAGAATTCAACTTTCTTTTCATTTTAAAAAAAAAATCAGCAAGTGACAGATTGTCACAAATTGTCTCTCTATACGCCTCGACCTATAAAAAAATAGTTAACTACGCTGAAATACTAAGTTCAGTAGCTCTAGTACACCGGTACTCAAGTGTTTGCAGCAAGTCACGACCACATTCAGTGACCCTTGCCACGATATATTGGGAAAAGTGTATTTTAAAATTCTTGGAAAGGAAAACATTTTAAAGCTTGATTTTCCCGTATAATGTAATTGGTGACGTGGTATTTATGTCATGATTAAAATTGTGACTCAAACTAATAAGACACCAATTTAAAAACTAAAACGACATAAAGATCACTACTTCCCGTAGTCTATTGTTACAGCCAGCGGCCCCACATAAAGCCCTTTGCAACCCTATCTGAGGTCACCGACCATGGGCTGTAAACCTGTGTTTTAGTAACTTGATTATCCCAAGATGTTCAACTGTCAAACTACCTTTATAATATATACTATTGTAATTATGTAGTGTTTTTTTCTTTCCAAAATCAACATAATAAAACATATACAAATAGAGATAGTTTTATTATCATTATTGATTTTTTAATATATTTTTGTATTCCAAAAAAAACAACACCTGGTTACAAGTTATTAGAATCATTTGCTTGTAAATATTTAGTGAATGATTCCAAACCAGAATTAGCGTCTTGTACAGAATACAAAAGTAGTGGTATGATTTTGTTATATCCAACTTTTGCTTTACAATCATAATATTAGCGCGTTACCCGTTACTAGGGATAAGCCGTGGAAAATGAAGCAACTCATCACAAGTGACCGACCTCTCAACTAACCTTAACAATGTGTTGTTTATTGTTTGGGATCAGCCAAAACCCGGGAAATGAGGAACTCCAATGCCATGTTCAGTGACACACGGTCAGAGTTAAATGGAACCTTCAGTGGCACACAATGAGAATTAAATAGAACCTCCAGTGGCACACAGTGAGAGTTAAATGGAACCTTCAGTGGCACACAGTGAGAGTTAAATGGAACCTTCAGTGGCACACAGTGAGAGTTAAATGGAACCTTCAGTGGCACACAGTGAGAGTTAAATGGAACCTTCAGTGGCACACATTGAGAGTTAAATGGAACCTTCAGTGGCACACATTGAGAGTTAAATGGAACCTTCAGTTGCACACAGTGAGAGTTAAATGGAACCTTCAGTGGCACACATTGAGAGTTAAATGGAACATTCAGTGGCACACATTGAGAGTTAAATGGAACCTTCAGTGGCACACATTGAGAGTTAAATGGAACCTTCAGTGGCACACATTGAGAGTTAAATGGAAATGAAATACCCAACCTGGGATGGAACAAACTCTTTCAGGACGAATGGGGAAACGATAGGGCATCTGGGGTCATCACTTCAGACATTGAAAACATAATCAATAATCCAGCTTCCCCCCCCCCCTTTTCAGCCCCCCTCCACCAAATACGCGCAGCTGTTGATTTAATGGGCAAGACGTGGCCCCACACACCAGCTCCTCTTTACCTCCGTCACCCTCAGCGTGCCGGCTACTGTGATCATCTAATGAATACAAATAGAATCAAACCACGAGCCCCCAGGACACGGATGGCACAAGGTTGTCCGTAGCTTCCTTCACCCTCAGCGTGCCGGCTACCGTGATCATCTAATGCATACAAATAGAATCAAACCACCAGCCCCAAGGACACGGATGGCATAAGGTTGTCCGTAGCTTCCTTCACCCTCAGCGTGCCGGCTACCGTGATAATCTAATGCATACAAATAGAATCAAACCACGAGCCCCCAGGACACGGATGGCACAAGGTTGTCCGTAGCTTCCTTCACCCTCAGCGTGCCGGCTACCGTGATCATCTAATGCATACAAATAGAATCAATCTAATGCATACAAATAGAATCAAACCACGAGCCCCCAGGACACGGATGGCACAAGGTTGTCCGTAGCTTCCTTCACCCTCAGCGTGCCGGCTACCGTGATCATCTAATGCATACAAATAGAATCAAACCACGAGCCCCCAGGACACGGATGGCACAAGGTTGTCCGTAGCTTCCTTCACCCTCAGCGTGCCGGCTACCGTGATCATCTAATGCATACAAATAGAATCAAACCACGAGCCCCAGGACACGGATGGCACAAGGTTGCCCGTAGCTCTCGAAAATACACACACACACACACACACCGGAATCTTATTGTTTGAACTGGACGCGAGTCCTGTGCTTCTATTTGTGGCGTCACACCAAAGAGACCAAAGCGGCGCAGGAAACACTGCCGAGAGTGACATTGAGGGCGTCGGCTACATTTCAGCGAACTTGTTTGTCCCTAGTTTGAAGCTAAAACTAGACAAGGATCAAATTTATAAATAGCCAACAGACGGCCGAGAAATAAATTGAAAATACAATGGTATGATAAGGTTGAAAACTTCAAGCTATGAGAGATGTGTCGGGGAAAGCAATAGAGAAAAAAAACCTTGGAAGGAAAATAGTGATAGACCCTCAGGAACTCACCAACAACTGAGCTAGACAATTTGACAGGGTCAACGACGCCGAGGACGACCCACGTGAATACGGAGGCGCAGTGTGCTGGATGAGGCTGAGAGTACATGGAGGCGCAGTGTGCTGGATAAGGCTGAGAGAACATGGAGGCGCAGTGTGCTGGATAAGGCTGAGAGTACATGGAGGCGCAGTGTGCTGGATGACGCTGAGAGAACATGGAGGGCAGTGTGCTGGATGAGACTAAGAGAACATGGAGGGCAGTGTGCTGGATGAGACTAAGAGAACATGGAGGCGCAGTGTGCTGGATGAGACTAAGAGAACATGGAGGCGCAGTGTGCTGGATGAGACTAAGAGAACATGGAGGGCAGTGTGCTGGATGAGACTAAGAGAACATGGAGGCGCAGTGTGCTGGATGAGACTAAGAGAACATGGAGGCGCAGTGTGCTGGATGACGCTGAGAGAACATGGAGGGCAGTGTGCTGGATGAGACTAAGAGAACATGGAGGCGCAGTGTGCTGGATGAGGCTGAGAGAACATGGAGGCGCAGTGTGCTGGATGAGAGAACAAAGAGGAGTAGTATGCTGGATGAGACTGTAAGAGCATGGATGCGCGGTGTGCTGGATGAGAGAACAAAGAGGAGTAGTATGCTGGATGAGACTGTAAGAGCATGGATGTGTGGTGTGCTGGATGAGGCTGAGAGAACATGGAGGCGCAGTGTGCTGGATGAGAGAACAAAGAGGAGTAGTATGCTGGATGAGACTGTAAGAACATGGATGCGCGGTGTGCTGGATGACGCTGAGAGAACATGGAGGCGCAGTGTGCTGGATGAGACTAAGAGAATATGGATGCGCGGTGTGCTGGATGAGGCTGAGAGAACATGGAGGCGCAGTGTGCTGGATGAGAGAACAAAGAGGAGTAGTATGCTGGATGAGACTGTAAGAGCATGGATGCGCGGTGTGCTGGATGAGGCTGAGAGAACAGGAAAGAACTGGGAAGAACTAAAAATACTTTTTGACCGAGGCCTACGCTCCATAAGGAACTCGAAGGACAAATGATGATGTATTCAGCAGTAGATCATGTTAGTGCACACTTTCCTACAAGCAACTTAATGCAAAAGCTTTTCAGTGAATAATTTAAGTGGAAACAAACCATGTTCAGCCAGGAAACTAAAAGTTGACGTGATGGACAGAGACGGCCTTAAATGTAGTCACACCGAACATAAGGGGTGGCCTAACTTGAATGGCTTTGCGGGATATTTTGCTCACGAGACAACCCTTTGCGGGCCCCATGTTATTGCAACACCTAATAAATGAAATAATACTTTTTTACAAAAAAAAGATGGACCTAGTTTTTTGAATGGTTCTTCCCCATAATTCCTCAATAATAAATCATCGATAAGAGCCGCACACAAATACAAGTACAGATTTATTTCAGATAAAACTCTGGTTTTAAACAAATTATAATTCATCATTTCAAAATCCATCCATCCCTGTGGCCCATATAGGGCTTTGGCCTGTCTCACCACTTCCTTCCACTCAGATCTAACTAATGCTATTCTTTTCCATGCTTGAATTCCCAGTTATTGTAGACCTGTTTCCCCCAATATCCATCCATCCATCTAATTCTGGGTCTGCCTTTGAGCTGTTTTCCTCTGGGGTTTTGGTGGCGTATCCTCTTCACTCGTCTGTCATTTGGCATTCTCTTTAAGTGTCCTGCCCAGCTTAGCCTACTCTTTGTTTATTTCTGCTACTAGCGTGGGATCCTGATATAGACTGTACAATTCATGGTTGATTCACTATTCTCCATACACATTCATCCTTTGTTGGTCCATATATTTTCCGGAGAACTTTTCTCTCCCATGTGTTTAATAGGTTTTCTGACGTTTTTGTTAGGGTCTAAGTTTCACTTGCTGAGTGTATGAGAAATGGAGGGCAGGGAAGAGTGGATTGGAAATGGAGGTTAGGGAAGAGTGGATTGGAAATGGAGGGTAGTGAAGAGTGGATGGGAAATGGAGGGTAGGGAAGAGTGGATTGGAAATGGAGGGTAGGGAAGAGTGGATTGGAAATAGAGGGTAGGGAAGAGTGGATGGGAAATTGAGGGTAGTGAAGAGTGGATGGGAAATGGAGGGTAGGGAAGAGTGGATTGGAAATGGAGGGTTTGGAAGAGTGGATTGGAAATAGAGGGTAGGGAAGAGTGGATGGGAAATTGAGGGTAGGGAAGAGTGGATTGGAAATGGTGGGTAGCGAAGAGTGGATTGGAAATGGAGGGTAGGGAAGAGTGGATTGGAAATGGAGGGTAGGGAAGAGTGAATGGGAAATGGAGGGTAGGGAAGAGTGGATTGGAAATGGAGGGTAGGGAAGAGTGGATTGGAAATAGAGGGTAGGGAAGAGTGGATGGGAAATGGAGGGTAGGGAAGAGTGGATTGGAAATGGAGGGCAGGGAAGAGTGGATTGGAAATGGAGGGTTGGGAAGAGTGGATTGGAAATGGAGGGCAGGGAAGAGTGGATTGGAAATGGAGGGTAGGGAAGAGTGGATGGGAAATGGAGAGTAGGGATCACTGGTTGGGATATGGAAATATGGGTCACTGGCCAGGACATTGAGGGTATTTGTCAGAGGATGGGAAATGGAAGGTGAGGGTGAGTAGATTTGAAATGGATGGTGGGGTGGAGTAGATGGGAAATGGATGGTGGGGGTGAGTGGATGGTTTTATAAGTAACCAAAAATGTTATTTAATAGACGCGTGATTTATGTCCAAATATAAAGAAATACAGTGCTTAATACATACAAGTTCGATGTGTTTAAAAGGTCAATGTGTTTAAAAGGTCAATGTGTTGTTGTCGAACATCCGACATGAATCCTTTACATTAAAGCCATACATTGCAAAAACTGACATAGAGATGTAAATTTTGTTTCCATGAGCCATTGTTCATGGCTGATTGAGTCGGATATTTCAAAGGCTTGATTGCTGACGTGCTCCATTTAATTTCTGGGATCTTTTAACATGGAGTCCGAAAGTCTGAATCGTAAACAAATTATTTGACCTCATTCAGATATTTTAACTATCTTTGACACCGGCAACATTGACAAACTCATCCTGACGTCCAGCACGGGATAAGGCAGGCTTCACAGAAGATCTTCAAACCAGATGTTCTTCTGTGTAATATGACGGTTGCCCATAATTCGGTTCTTTAGTAACTTAATCTTCTCCTTGAAGCCACGAGCCGGGTCGTAAATAACACTCAGAATCTGCAGCCCTGGGACTGATTGCGATATTTCTAATGGGGTCACACTGTAATCTTCATCAAACAAAAGTGCAGCATTAATGGAACGGAAGAGCTCTGGAGCCGCTCAAATCATGACCCTAATTTTGTATTTGTATTTTTTTTTTTAAACTAGCAGTGATCACACAATTCCTGCCGGTATGAAACATAACTAAAACCTCGTTCATGTGCACCGGGGGAACTGTAGCCAATCTGGCATCATTTGGTGTACCCGGTTGTGCCCGAGAGAGAAAGAGGGACAAAAAAAAAAATCTATTGACGTTCAATTATGGTCAGTTGGTAGCAGCCGATGGAGGCCGCCGAAGCACATTGATGCACGCACCGAAGCCTCCTGGTTTGGGAATGATTCCTTGCTGGGCACGTAGCGCCTGGGCTCGACAGGGTTGGGGAATCAACGGGGCCGACGGGTGGAATAAATGGTCTCAAGTGGAAGAAATGAACGGCTTTTAGGATGGGAGACATGGTTTATAGTGGAAGAAACCGACGTTTCATAGTCGAGAAGAAAAGGCGAAGGGAGTCCATTATCCGTAGATTCAAGATTGTGGTAATCGTTTTTATGTGAGGAAATATTTGCAAACAAAATGTGTTATTTGGATGATACATTTTAAAAATAAGTTTTTTGTCCAAATCCTTTATTTGAATTTTTTATTTTTTTATTTATGAGAACTATTAAAATAACGACACAATGCACAGTTACAAAGCAGACTTGACTTCAAATTTCATGCCTGAAAACAATCATAAACTATAATTTGTTATCTTTTCATGTTGACCTTTTGAATTAGTCTAGATATTACCATGTAGATATACTATTGCTACTATTTCAAGGGTGTCGAGGCCCCGCGCGTTTTCCCCATTCTCATTGCCTATAACGTGACCCCCGCGCCGGTTTGAGTCGAATCTCACCGACTAGTCTAATTCTGATGTTCATTATGTTTGCATAGGTTTGGGACGTTGATTATAATGGTAAGAAACGTTTTAAAATGGAACTAACCGTTCTTATTTTATAGCATTTTCTGAGACAAATATGGCCAAAATGCGGTTTTGAGAAAACACGCTTCGAATATTATTTATACATTTAACTAATTTTAAACAGTCAGCGGGTAATGCACAGCCATAATTGTGTCAATCGTAGCAATCTGACACAGTGTCAAAGTATCCCTATTAAAATTGCCGCTGGTGTGTACCAGTGACGAGTGAGGGAAATTCCGAGCCTGTCAGCTTGGCCACTTTCAAAATTAGGGTTAGTCAAAAAGGTCTTTTCTACGATTTAAAAAAATAAAAATAAATAAAAGTTCCTTCTCCCTACAATAGCATCCTCCTTCTCATCACTATTTCATACACATAGCCTGCCCCTGCCTTCTGTCTCAACACGTTTTAGTTTAAAAATCGCTAGTGGGAATCGTCATATTTTAATTTTTTTATTATAATTTGTTCGTCCCTGTTTACCAGAAGCTCATTATTTTCATAGCATTTATGAGCTGAATATTTGTACTTAAGATCACCGGGAATTTTATTTTCTTTCTAAGGATATAATCCCGTTAACAAAGCTATGCAATGTGACGTCTACTTGTGGAGGTTAGGGGTGACGCGATGCTCGCTATTCGAGTTTTACAAGTCAAAGCTCAGGGCCAAACTTACTCACGCAAGCCAAATGGTGCTCAGCTGTGTAAGAAGAAGCGCTGCCGGGTCTCTGGCAACAAGGAGTAGGAGGAAGGAAGTGAGGCCTAAGTTCTTGAGAACCTTTTATGTTTTTGGTTTTTATTCCTAAAGGTTGAGGCAGATATGTAACAGTTGTACTTTAGTCAATGTGTAAGCGTTTTTGGTTTGGTGGTGGGTTTTGTGTGTGTGTGTGTGTGTGTGTGTATGGAATACTTGATGCGGCACAGTCTCACCCAGACTCTACCTCCTGCAGCCCCCGGATAATTTGAGTTTGAGAACCATGATTTAAGCGAAATGAGCAACACGGATGATCAATGACTTTTTTTTTTGTCCAAACAGACATTCACAAGCTGAAGTAAAGAAACAATTAAACACACCCTTATCAAAAGGCTTGTACGTATGAATCCTTTATAAAATGTAATAATCGAGCGATGGGGGTTGGGGCTGAAAATATGACAAAACATGCATATAATTAACGCACTTTATAAGAATCCCAATAAGTGCCCACCCCCCCTCCCCCCGAACTCCAAGGCTTGCAACCGCACACTTTTGTTGAGCCCCTGAAATATATAAATATTCTCTTGACCCCCCAGCTTTTACATGGCATACTATAGTTCAGAAACTAACTACTTCAGAACAAACAAAAGAAAAGACTACGCACCAAACTTAATTGTGATATTTTTGGTAAAAAAGAATCTCATTTAACGCATTTATCGGGAATTTACCTTCATGCTCCCCCTGGACAAACAGGAAAAACAGATTTTTGAGGATTGGGGTGTGGCTGACAATTTGAAAGAATGTGTTGTCATCGGCAACGAGTCTATGTGCCAAGTGTCAGCTCGATAGCTTGACGGGAAGTGGGTGGAATTAGCCGTCCCAAGATTTTGCCACCCACGAACAAAAGCGAAATGAACTTTAAAGATTTCAAAAAGAAAAATGATGTGACAACCTAGCCAATAGCATGTGACAACCTAGCCAATATCATGTGACAACCTAGCCAGTAGCACGTGACAACCTAGCCAGCACTCGCTGGAGACGTTTTAGAAATGGTCATATCTCAAAATCGTACGTGATTTAACAACCACTGAATCAAAAGTTACTTCCTTTAAATCCATATTCAATAAATGGCGGGGAAAAGTTTTATAACTGTGCGACAACCCAGAGTCGTTCTTAGGAGTTTGGGGGCCCTAAGCATGGGGGCCCCAAAAGGGTGGAGCCCCCTCGAGCTGAGGAGAAAACACCACCCACCACTGCGGCACCTCCATTCTGCCTTCATCAATGTTTCCTCTTTGCTCGCGTGTAACCACTAAACATATTGATAATTCCGCCACTAGAGAAAATGTGTACTTCTGAAATATATGGACATGCAGGTGGTAGTGGGGCCTTAGGCGGTTGCCTAGTTTGCCTATATGCCTAAGAATGGCTCCGAATTCAACTCAGAATGATACATTTCATGATGAGGAAGGTAACGTGAGTGACACAGACGGCTGCAGTGCCAGTTTAAAAAAAAAAAAAAAAACCGGGGGATCGCGGGCGCCTGACGGGGGCCCCCTTCACGTTCGGGGCCCTACGCGGATGCGTAGTCAGCGTATGCCTAAGAACGGGNACATTTGAAGAGTCTTCCACGAACAACATCTTTTACTAGAGTGTTTCATGGGAAACCAAACCGCGTTGATGTCGTGTTCCGAAGCAGGACAACCTAAGAGACCTTGTCGTAAAATGAAGGAATCCAAGACCGAATGGAGCCTACAGAAAACATGATGTACTTGTGCAGCACTAAAGCACGCCATAGATCACACGGTCCAAATGTTCCCCAAAACCTTCCTTATGTTTCTTATCAACTCTATTTAAGCCCACCCATACTCGGGTCCGAAATAGACTGACGCACTGCTGCCCCCCCCCCCCCCATGTCTTACAAATAGTACATCAATAACATTAACTCTTGTCTGCGCCCCCCAGTCCCCCCCCCCGCCCCCCGTTTGACGAGCTAGTTGGAAGGTTGCCTACACTGGTTTCTCTCTTTACGTCAAGGAATCATTCGATCGTTTTATATCTCATGTCAACTAAAGTGCAAGGATTCTCTCTTTACGTGACGGAATCATTCGGCCTTTTCTAACTCATGTCAACTGAAGTGCAAGGATTCTCACATTGCCCAGCAGAGTCGGTAGCGTAGGAAAGCTGGGTGTGGAGGGGGCGGTAAACACCAGGCCAGACATTCTTATTTATATGGAGCGGTGGTATTTTCGGTCAACTGCAGAGTGTTGTCATGGAAGGGGCGCGGCTAAGTTCTGGGCCCGCCCCAGGCTTCACCACTGAGCAGAATACTTCATAATTCAACGCTCTGTTTTGAGGCAGACATGTGACATGTTTGTTGCAGAATGTATTTTCCAATCTACTTTGTTGTTGTTCATGAAGTTCCCCTCAACACAGCCCCTTCCCCCATAAAATAAATAATCAGAATACTTAAATAAGTACAGCATCAGATTCCCTACTAACAGATTCACCACTAAAAGATTCACCACAAACAGATTCACAACCAACAGATTCACCACTAACAGATTCACCACCAACAGTAAGATTCACCACTAACAGATTCACCACCAACAGTAAGATTCACCACTAACAGATTCACCACCAACAGTAAAATTCACCAATAAAAGATTCACCACTAACAGATTAGCCACCAACAGTAAGATTCACCACCAACTGTAAGATTCACCACAAACAGATTCACCACCAACAGTAAGATTCACCACTAAAAGATTCACCACCAACAGTAAGATTCACCAAAAACAGATTCACCATTAACAGATTCGCCACCAACAGTAAGATTCACCACCAACAGAAAGATTCAGCACTAACAGATTCAAAACCAACAGTAAGATTCACCACTAACAGATTCACCACCAACAGTAAGATTCACCACTAACAGATTCACCACCAAAAGTAAGATTCACCACTAACAGATTAGCCACTAACAGATTCACCACCAAAAGTAAGATTCACCACAAACAGATTAGCCACCAACAGTAAGATTCATCACTAACAGATTCGCTACAAACAGAAAGATTCACCACTAACAGATTCACAACCAACAGTAAGATTCACCACCAACAGATTAGGCACCAACAGTAAGATTCACCACTAACAGATTAGCCACCAACAGTAAGATTCATCACTAACAGATTCACAGCATAAGTCCACACTGAAGTGGTGAGGTATTAAAGAAGGCTGCGGCTATTCGGACCCGGGTATCAGAAGTGAGAGTTTGGGTTTATTAAAAAATATTTAAAATATTATTGTAGGGTTTGTAAGACGAAATTAGGAATCAAATGTAAGATAATTGAATGAACCATATTTTTGTAAACTTACTTCTTAAGTTTAACTAAAATAAACTACCACAAATAACATCCGAATGGCCTCGAGTCAAAATGGAACCGGAAACGCATCGCCGCTATTCGGACCCGGGTCCCTTTAGACTGAATGCTATTCGGATATTATTTGTGGTAGTTTATTTTAGTTAAACTGAAGACTTAAGTCCATTCAATTAACTTTCATTTGATACCAAATTTTGCGTACAACCGAACAATATTTAAACAAAAAAATTAATCCCAACCTCTAACTTCTCGGACCCGGATCCGAATAGCCACTCCGCTGAAAGAATGCCATCGACTCCCACTTCATGATTGGCTCTGGCCCTTGGCACGTGACGCCTAGACTACTGAATCTTTGGGACTTTTTACTGAAACCGCTGGCCAAGCCCTGGTGTACAGAAAATATTGACCAGGACTTGGGGCATTGGCGGAGTCAAACGGGATGTCTTGTCTCGGATTCAGAACTATGACGTCAGGGAGCAGGTGGTGACCTTGATAACTTTTTACGAAAAAATGTCATACATTCTTTTCCTTAACAGTTGAGGATAATTAATACTGCGTAGTTAATTTACAACGCAAGCTTCTGTTAAAGAGACATGTCGGTTACTCCAGGATTTTTTTTTTTGGGGGGGGGGGGTTAGGGGGGGGGCTTTAACCCCATAAAGCCAAGCCTTGTTATTGAACAAAATCCTTTTTTTCCCGGCCAGCTTGTTCACATCAACATTACATCTCTCCCGCATCATCAGTACTAGAAACTGGATGATTTGAAACATAGTCCTCTCCTCTGTTTATTCCGCATAGGTTCTGCACAACCATCGCGTATCCCTCACCGGGCTAGGCGGATGTGTTATGTTTAAATGGAAGCCGACTCGGCAATAACACTAATTGACTGTTTAGCACCAGCGAGCACCCCGTAATGTCCATCTGATCCAGTCCATTATCAGCAGAGAACTAACAACAGATGGAGAGCTGAGCCAAATAAATGAATGACGACCGGCGTGCTTTAATCACTGAGAGAATCACGCAACACATCAACAGTGACGAGTGGGAGTCGGTGAGTGGGGGTGATTGAGAGGGAGTGGGTGAGTGGGAGTAGGTGAGTGGGGGTGATTGAGAGGGAGTGGGTGAGTGGGAGTCGGTGGGTGGGGTGATTGAGAGGGAGTGGGTGAGAGGGAGTGGGTGAGAGGGAGTAGGTGACTGGGGTGATTGAGTGGGAGTAGATGACTGGGAGTGGGTGAGTGGGGATGATTGAGGTGGGCATGATTGAGTGGGAGTAGATGACGGGGAGTGGGTGAGTGGGGGTGATTGAGTGGGGTGATTGAGTGGGAGTAGATGACGGTGAGTGGGTGAGTGGGGATGATTGAGAGAGAGTGGGTGAGTGGGAGTCGGTGGGTGGGGGTGATTGAGAGGGAGTGGGTGAGTGGGAGTAGGTGAGTGGGGTGATTGAGTGGGAGTAGATGACTGGGAGTGGGTGAGTGGGGATGATTGAGTGGGGATGATTGAGTGGGAGTAGATGACGGGGAGTGGGTGAGTGGGGATGATTGAGTGGGGGTGATTGAGTGGGGGTGATTGAGTGGGGGTGATTGAGTGGGAGTAGATGACGTTGAGTGGGTGAGTGGGGATGATTGAGTGTGGGTGATTGGGTGGGAGTAGATGACGGGGAGTATTTGAGTGGGGGTGATTGAGAGGGAGTGGGTGAGTGGGAGTAGGTGAGTGGGGTGATTGAGTGGGAGCAGATGACGGTGAGTGGGTGCGTGGGGATGATTGAGAGGGAGTAGGTGAGTGGGAGTAGGTGAGTGGGAGTAGATGAGTGCGGTGATTGAGTGGGAGTAGATGACGGGGAGTATGTGAGTGGGGGTGATTGAGTGGGGGTGATTGAGTGGGAGTAGGTGAGTTGGAGTAGGTGAGTGGGAGTAGGTGAGTGGGAGTAGATGAGTGCGGTGATTGAGTGGGAGTAGATGACGGGGAGTGAGTGAGTGGGGATGATTGAGAGGGAGTTCTTGAGTGGGGTGATGAGAGGCAGTGGGTGAGTGGGAATGGGTGAGTGAATCAGAGTAGGTGATTGAGAGTGGTCGAGAATAGGTAAATGCGGGCGGATGAGTGAATAAAGAAAGGACTGATTGAGTGCATACATATAAACAGAGGTAAAAAAGAGTAAGTGTCGAGAGTATTGAACACAAACTCTACGACACTGCGGCAGTCTCTCTCAAACATCAGGGCCTTTGCCTGAACGAAATGTTACCACACATGAGAGAGGACATTTTACCTAACATATGCAAGGACATATTAGAGGTAGTGTTACCAAACATATGAGAGGACATGTTACCAAACATATGAGAGGACATGTTACCAACCATGAGAGAGGACATTTTACCTAACATATGAGAGGACATGTTACCAAACATATGAGAGGACATGTTACCAAACGTGTGAGAGGACATGTTACCAAACATACGAGAGGACGTGTTACCAAACATACGAGAGGACATGTTACCAAACATGAGAGAGGACATTTTACCTAACATATGCAAGGACATCTTACCAAACATATGAGAGGACATGTTACCAAACATGAGAAGACGCGGTAATCAGGTGCTGTCCTGTACACGATGGCGCATATTCAATTACACATTGCGTAAAACCTAACCGTATTCCTTTTCATTCAAACGTAACATTTTGAGTTGAAGTTCCAGTGGATTCACTGCATGTCACGCTATACAACTGGTCGACAGTCCGCTGATTCCGGGACTGCATGCGGGCACCGCGGTCACTATATCGTTTCTTTTCTTACCCCAAAGTGCGGAAGCCAATTTATGTAGGACTGCAGGGACGGCGCGTTGCGATGGTGTCACGGTGAATCTCAAGTCTTGTAAAGATACCCTGACTGAGACACAACAGTGTAAGTAATCCAACAGTTTGGAGTGACGATCACGTGGTCAGTGGTCAAGGAGAAGAATCACGCCCATCTGTCTGGGATGTGTGTACAGGGGATATGTTTACCGGAGATGTGTGTACAGAGGATGTGCTTGAAATGAAGAGGGTAACATAAGAAGGTGGTCCGTTTCCATAGCAACCGAGAGACATCGACGAGAAAAGTTGAAATGATCGACTAATAAGAAAACGGGGTGGGGGGCGTTAAACAGAATTACAGAAACATTTCCAGACAAATCATTCATCATGTTTATATGCAGGCAGCCTGGTGAGCCAGAGAACACAAAATATTGAGAGAATGCGTGTCAAGACTGGAAAAACATGAAATCAGGAGAGAACCTGGAGGCCAACACCCGAAAAACAGGAAATATGGAGGAAATATTGATTGAATTAAATGCAGAGGCCCGGAAAACAGGGGAAATTGAGTTAATTTGAATGCAAAGGCCCGAAAAACAATAAATATTGAGTGAATTTGAATGCCAAGACCCCCCCCCCCCCCCCC
>CAXITT010000022.1:1458918-1514487 GCA_964033795.1 Lymnaea stagnalis | reverse complement strand
TGCATGCAAAGACCCGGAAAACAGGAAATATTGAGTGAATGTGCATGCAAAGACCCGGAAAACAGGAAATATTGAGTGAATGTGCATGCAAAGACCCGGAAAACAGGAAATATTGAGTGAATGTGCATGCAAAGACCCGGAAAACAGGAAATATTGAGTGAATGTGCATGCAAAGACCCGGAAAACAGGAAATATTGCGTGAATTTGCATGCAAAGACCCGGAAAACAGGAAATATTGAGTGAATGTGCATGCATAGACCCGGAGAAAGCGGCGAAATCGATGGCACAGGGACGTGTCTGAGATTTGCAGCGCCCTTTCCATCCCCAGCCCACCCCACCATCCAAGATGTAGAAGGCAGGGGTGCAGCTAGTCCCACGGGTCAGATAGAAATGTCATGTCCAACGGTCGTCCCAAACCTGTCTAAGGCGTGCAGGGCGGATGGGGGGCCGGGTGGACCGGGGAGTTGATCTGCAAATGTCGTTTGGAAACACTTGTTGTGAAAGGCTTCTTCAAATCATGTGCAGAGAATTGTTTTTTTAAAAACTGAGTTACAGTAAACTATTAAAATGTGTGCACTTCATATTTAAGTTAAGAAAGGCTCTGAATGAAGCACAGGTTGTACACATTTTGCTGTATGACTTATACAATATGTCAATGTCTAGAAAATGGTGTTACATAAGTCCATGTTTATTTGCCATTAGAGGTTACGGTAGTTATAGTTGGTCATTTCAGGCCGTTTTTATCATGCCAGCCCCTCAATGAGTGGACGATTTCAGTCAGAAACCAACTAACTTAAACGGACTAATAGATTAGATACCTCTACAAATCGCAGCGCCTACTTCAATGACACCAGCATTTTACCACTCTTAAAGTTATCAAAATGGGAAAGACAATCTGTGTGAGCTAATTTAATCCTTATAAAGATTCTCCCATAAGTACTATGTCTATACTTGGGAAGTACTATGTCTATACATGGGAAGTACTATGTCGATACATGGGAAGTACAACGTCTATAGATGGGAAGTACAATGTCTATACATGGGAAGTACTATGTCTATACATGGAAAGTACTATATGTCTATAATTGGGAAGTGCTATGTCTATACGTGATAGAACTATGTTTATGCTCGATAGTATTGTTCTATCCATTGAAAGTACTTTTCTGTCCTTGGAAAGTACTATACTATCCTTGGGAAGTATTATGTCTATACTTGGGAAGTACTATGTCTATCCTTGGGAAGTACCATGTCTATACTTGGGAAGTACTATGTCTATCGTGGGAAGTACTAGGTGTATCATTGTGAAATACTATTCTATCCTTGGAAAGTACTTTGTCTATCCTTGGGAATTACTATGTCTATCCTTGGGAAGTGCAATGTCTATACTTTGGAAGTACAATGTCTATACTTTGGAAGTACAATGTCTGTACTTCGGAAGTGCTTTGTTTTTACTTGGTATGTTAATACCGTTTTTTACCCTGAAAGGCAATTATCAGTTTTAAAAAATTCGTTTTTTTTTTTTTATATTGTACAAAAAGGTTTGAGTTCAGCAGGAACGCATGGGAACGAAGTGTTTGTACTTTTGTTGAAAGAGAAATAAATAAAAGTTTATATTAGGGGGTGAGGGTGGGGGAGGGGTGTCCTTGGCGAGTTTCGACAAAACAATGTTTCCCCGGGACATGACCCCTATTTATGATGCATTCCGAACTGTTCCTTACAGCAATGTCAGATCGACAGATTTTATAAGCTCGTAAGCGGCAAGTTATATTGTGATAATCTACTTTAGTACCATCCAAGGGCGTAGGGAGAGACGACGGAGATGGCTGTTCGCCCCACACCCTCCACCATTTTTTTAAAAGGGGCGACATTTTTGGTCCACTTTGTATATTTTAAACAGCTTATTTTTCTCTTCATGTATTCTTGTTACATTATAGCTTTTGATGCTGTGGGGGAAAAAGGGAGGTGGGAGGCAAATTCGTGGGAGACTGCGATCTGCCAACTTGTTCATATCTATTGAGCAATAAACAACTGTGATAACGAGGCGACCATTCTTCCTCATTAAAAAAAAGTCCAGTCATAGCGGGTGTTATAGCCCGTGTGTTGACATTGTTTTTGTTCACCTAGCGAGCTCTAGAGCCGTGGCATGAATCCCTTACCACCCACTTTGTTGTTGTTACTGACTTAGTCAATGAACTTGCTGAATAGACTTGCTGCCACTCCTTTCTCGGTCCGCACTTGATTGGGAAAGATTGTTTACACTTTCCAGAAGGTCTACATAGAGCTAGAAAATACCCTCTGACGATTGAATTTCTAGACTTTCTGTTCTGGAGGGTTCTGACCCCCTCACTATAAATACGAAGGTCGACTGTGACCGGCAGACTTACAAAATTTAATAGAGATACAAGACAAGAAACCTTAGAATACTTACTAAATTTCCCCTGTGTGTGTGTGTGTGTATTAGTATTTTTACATTTCTAGTATTATACTTTTTTACTTGCCGAGCTGTCAGTTAATATAGTTTTTTATTTCCTTTAAAAAAAAAATTAAATGTAATGAAATTGATCATTTTTAATATCATTAGCTCTGGCATCGCTTTTCATTGTGCACTGGTTTTAAGTCCTTTGTTACATATCTAGAGAGGCAAATCTTAAGACAGATTTAATGTGTAAAACCATATGACGGTAATAAACATAGGGTTTTAGAACCTCGGTTAGCTCAGTGGTTCTCCCCCTTTCTAATGCCGCGACCCTTTCATACAGTTCCTCGAGTTGTGCCGACCCCCAACCACACACTTATTTTCGTTGCTACTTTATAGCTGTAGAGTTCGACCCCCAATGGGGTCGCAACCCACAGGTTGAGAACCTCTGGGTTAGCTGATATAGCTATAGAGTGCGGTATGGTCAGGTATGCGAAGCATTGGTGGGTAGCTTAACAATATATTTTAAAAATGTTTTATTAATTGAATAATAAATCAATACAATTACAATTGGTCAATTATTTTATATTATTATTATTATTATTATTTTTAATTTGAACAGATATTAGCGCCCAATAATAGTTTCTATTTATTTGTTCAAAACTTTAGCCATAACTAGGGTCAAGTTTCAGAAGGTATAGTAGGTTATCTACCTTTTCCCATAGGACATTAACCAACTCCCATGAGTAGATCATAGGTCATTAACCAACTCCCATGCGTGGATCATAGGTCATTAACCAACTCCCATGCGTGGATCATAGGTCACTAGTCCCTAACACAGCTATGATGCCAGTCTAAGCATTTAGACCAGGAACTAGTCCCTAACACAGCTATGATGCCAATCTAAGCATTTAGACCAGGCACTAGTCCGTAACACAGCTATGATGCCAGTCTAAGCATTTAGACCAGGCACTAGTCCCAACCACAGCTATGATGTCGGTCTAGGCATTTAGACCAGGCACTAGTCCCTAACACAGCTATAATGCCAATCTAAGCATTTAGACCAGGCACTAGTCCGTAACACAGTTATGATGCCGGTCTAAGCATTTAGACCAGGCACTAGTCCCAACCACAGCTATGATGCCGGTCTAAGCATTTAGACCAGGCACTAGTTCCAACCACAGCTATGATGCCGGTCTAAGCATTTAGACCAGGCACTAGTCCCTACCACAGCTATGATGCCGGTCTAAGCATTTAGACCAGGCACTAGTTCCAACCACAGCTATGATGCCGGTCTAAGCATTTAGACCAGGCACTAGTCCCTACCACAGCTATGATGCCGGTCTAAGCATTTAGACCAGGCACTAGTCCCTACCACAGCTATGATGCCAGTCTAAGCATTTAGACCAGGCACTAGTCCCTACCACAGCTATGATGCCGGTCTAAGCATTTAGACCAGGCACTAGTCCCTACCACAGCTATGATGCCGGCCTAAGCATTTAGACCAGGCACTAGTCCTACCACAGCTATGATGCCGGTCTAAGCATTTAGACCAGGCACTAGTCCCTACCCCAGCTATGATGCCGGTCTAAGCATTTAGACCAGGCACTAGTCCCTACCACAGCTATGATGCCAGTCTAAGCATTTAGACCAGGCACTAGTCCCTACCACAGCTATGATGCCGGTCTAAGCATTTAGACCAGGCACTAGTACCTACCACAGCTATGATGCCGGTCTAAGCATTTAGACCAGGCACTAGTCCCTACCACAGCTATGATGCCGGTCTAAGCATTTAGACCAGGCACTAGTCCCAACCACAGCTATGATGCCGGTCTAAGCATTTAGACCAGGCACTAGTCCCTACCACAGCTATGATGCCAGTCTAAGCATTTAGACCAGGCACTAGCCCTTACATAACTAGCGTCAGTCACGGTTAGAACACTCACCCTGGCGCCAAAAGTCATCGTCTTGCCCACCGTCTGTGGCTCTGCCCAGTCCCACGTCACCTCACCTGTGTGTGGACTGGAGGTGCGCCCCGTGAGGAACTCGTAGATGGACGCCTTGGTATTGGGCAGCGCGTGGTAACACAGGTTGGGCACATTGGGCAGCGTGGGGGATAAGCTGGCGAGCAGCATGGCCAAGGTCGGGGTGAGCAGCCCAATGACAGCGGACAGGCCTGAGGGAAAAGCAAACCTTAAGTTAATAGTAAAACATAAAATCTTAAACATAGATGACACCCAACACCGATTAAGAGTGTTATCAAGAAAGCTATTTACATCACCCAAACTAGACACCCTTCACTTGAAGAACTCTTTAAGAAGAATGCTGTTGAAAAACTAAAAATATTCTGGATGATACATCGCCCCCCCCCTCCACTTTATCACCGATACCTTAGGTCAGCTAGATCAGGGCCAATTCTTCCTCTTAAAGTTAGGACCGAAAGATATACAAAATTCCTTTTTTCCCAGTTGGTACGAATTTATCAGCGTGCTCCCCCAGCGGTATCAAATCTAGATGATCCCTAATGAAGTCATTACTGTCACAAATGGAGCTCATTGATGACTGATTGCTACGCCAAAGAAATACTTTAGATGTTAGGTGTTTCAATAGTTCTAATTGTAAAATGTTGCTGTGGCTAAAAATATGTATTTATTTATGTGCTGAAAATGAAGATGTCGAGTGTAATGAAACAACATTTCAATTTATTCGGATCAACAAAGGATCTTATCTTAAAAATAAAACATTGCGATCGTGATGCTAGAATGACATGGTGTCCCACAAGCCTATGATCAATCCTACTTTTCAACATTTTACTTCGTGATATCTCCAATGCGACTTTCACCAGTTGCCATGCATTTATTAGGCGATGCTAAATTCTGTGTGATTTTCAAAATGTACATTAACCAGATGCATTTCCTCAGCACTACCATCAGTCTGAGCACATTCCCAAGTGCCCAGACTTCAGGGACACCCTGTGTATAGAGCAACTAGCTACAGCTCGCCAAACAAACAACGGCGGCGGCAATGCGTGAAGTTCCCATCTACATGCCAAATAGTGCTATAACCCCCCCCCCCCCCCCAACCAACCGCACACTTACGGATATTTTACCGCACATGTTTTTCGCTTCCATGAAGTATATTACTATTCTGATGTGTCGGCCTCCTTTTGCACAGCAGATTTATTTCAACATATTTGAGATTATTGCCGGAAAACAGAAGAAACTATTACGTACCAAACGGACTTGCGCTATTTTTTTAAAGGATCTCATATTGTGTTGTTATTAGGACATTTATTTTGCGCGCAACTGAACTGATCATCACACCATCCTTTCTTTTATCCATAGAGAATTCTATTACTGCATAGGGTTAACTAGAAGATGAAACTAACACTGATTTGTCATTTTAGGGCAGAATGTGCACATCTTATCAAATGCAAAATGTGGTCATCGAGACTAGAGTCGGTTTGTTCTAAAAAGCATAGATCACAAACGAATAAGATCATTATTTGTAATCCGATATAATGTTCAACTTATACATTTTCTTTATGTTCAGGGTTGAGGAAAAAACGAGGGTGGGGCGGCGAGGGGGCACTTGCCCCGGGTAAAAATCGGAAAGGGGGGGGGCGCGAAAAAATCGTGTTTTGATAATAATAAATTAAAAGATGAAATACCCTGTGCACTTTACTGGTCCGCTCAGGTTTACACTTTTATTTTAATTGAGTGGAGCCATTTTCAGGCTTTGCCCCCGGGGCGCCACGTTTCCACGGCAAGGCCGTGTTTATGGTGTCCATGTTTCACTAATACGTCAGATTCAGGGTTTTAATGGGGGGGGCGGGGTGGTGTTATTTAAAATGAGGAATAGTTGAGTCAGCCCTCAGACTACTTTTCGGGACAGCAACATATCCTGGTGAGTGTGTCACCACTGCATTTGTGCTGTATGTAACATTATACATTACAACCTCTGACAATCGCTTCGTCCTTCAATGTGAACGGGACAGCAACACAATTTCAAAGAGATAATTAGACCTAAATAAGTGATATTCTTTAAAAAACGAACAATGTCAACGGGAATAATAGACTTCTTTATAAGTGACCAAATGAAACAACTCTTGAAAAAACAAAGTGTTCCCTCTCCATCCGTTTAATGCATTCTTGTTCGATTACTTGCCATTGTAAGTGATGTAGCATTTATTAAGATCTGCTTATGTCAATGGTTGAACACATTGCGTATTTCCTTCACTTTCCCCTTCAAAAATACATTTGATTTTTACTGCATACCCAAATATGTCACAAATACAAAGCCCATGGCAACAGCTATACAATTAATTAATCTCCACTCTCAAAAATCAACCATTGAACAAATCATTAACATTCCCCCCCCCCTCCAAACCCTCTCAAAAACAGTAAAAAAAACTTATTTTGGGGGTGGGGAGTGGAGATGGTGGCTGAAAAATTTGATAAAACGTGTTTTCATCGGCAACATGTGCCAAGTTTCATATCGATAGGATGACGGGAAGTGGGTCAACGAGCCTTCCGATGATTGTGCCACACAGAAACACATGAACAAAAGCGAAGTTAATATAAAGGATTTAATAAGCAGGGGCATCCGGAAAACTAGTCTTCGACAGAAATGATTCAACAAATCATTCCGATATTTAAGAGCATTAACGCCTGACCATAAGAGGTGTCTTACTCGCCTACCAACCCCCCCCCCCCCCCCCCACGGGTCGCACGTGCCAGACTGCACACTTGCCAGTTGTTTGGGTTGATCATTGATAAAAAAAAAAAACCAAACAACAGCTGACAGGCCTTCCCAGACGATGGCTCACCCCCTCCCGTTCCCAGCACGACCTGGTCAAGATCGAAAACACGAAGACTTCAGACTTTCAGACAAGCGTCTCCTCGAATAGCTACCAACCGTGTATTTTAGTGTTGTGTGTGGTTTTTTTTTTAAGATACGCTGGCAGGGGATTGGCATGGAGATGGGGGTCTCGGCAACGTTAACTTCACTGGCGACTCCGCTAAACCAGGCCTGCACAACATACGGCTCAAGGGCCGCATGTGGCCCGCCAGCACCCACTTTGTGGCCTGCGAGATAACAAAAAACTCTTTATTCTTATTATTTTCTTAATAGGTTTCCCCCTGATCGATATTCTTTTGGCCCGCACAAGTTTTTCATAATGTATTACGGCCCGCCTTACATTTTGAGTTGTGCAGGCCTGCGCTAAGCGAATGATTTGTGAAAGTAAATTTTGAAATTGAGCCACTCCAGCGAATCGTTGTTGAGTCATGTGATCAAAATCTGGCTGGTCAGTTCCATCTTGTCTGATATATCGTTACTATCACTTGCGTGTAGGACCAGCACACGTCTTCACCTTCTCCCCAAACATCTATCTCAGCAATGTGACTGTGTGTGTGTGCGTGGGAACTGAATCCAAACAATATAAAAAGGTAAAAGAGACATTATTTCATAGACAACGCTTCTCATTTATAAATACTTGATGACATAGCCATGCGAAGGAGAAGATGATATGTGTCTGGATCAGGTTACAAAGTTACTTATGCACAACAAACAAAAACTGAAGTTTGAAAAAAATTGCTCTGCAAAGTCCGAGTCCGAACATTGATGAAACCAGTGATAAATTCTTTCTCCAGCATATGTATTGCACAAAAGATGTGACTCGTTTCTTAGTAAACAGAGACCAGAAGAACTCGGAAAACGAAATTTGCCATTTTTCAACAAATCATCTTTCATGTGTGCAATTTAGACTTAACAAACCGCTAAAACCCATTCTGGAGATGGCATTGCAATTGTGGACAGTAACGGGACAGATACTACGGAGAAACCTTTTGTTGTCTAGGCATCCGTCCGATGGACATGTCTCGAACCAACTACGGAGCCGGGGTGGGGGGAGAGAGAGTGAAGTTTTATGGAGAATCAGCTGTTTCTCATGTAGCAGATCTCGTTATACTATACAGGTGGCGTAGTCTTAAGGTAGCGGCGGTTTGTAGTCGAAGGTTTCCCTCTCTTGAGTGTTAGAATAATGATCTGGTATCTCTGGGGTTTGAACTCAAGCCCGTGAGTGTGCCAAGCGGCGATACATATACACGGCCCTGGGCAAATAGTAGATTGTAACTTACGACATAGCACCGCGGTAGGAACTATCTTTCGATTAGTTAGCCACACATGCGGCCATCACGCCACTTCGATGGCCAGATTTAGTCTAACTATCTAACTGAACTTCTGTCTATTCACCCCTTCGACAACTTCGCTCCTCCGCAGACTCGCGTATTCTGTCCGTTCCCAAGACACGCACTAAATTATATGGTGAACGATCTTTCTCTTTCTGCGCCCCAAACAATGGAATTCTTTGCCACTACACATCCGCAATATAACAACCACACAGGCCTTCAAAACTGCACTCAAAACACATCTATTTAAACTATACTACTCTGACTGATTCTCCTCCTATAAACCGATAAACGTACATGGGTTTCCTTGTAAAAATGTCTGGTGTGGGTGGATGAATAGACCTATGGTGTTGTTTTGCTTATATGTTGTTTTTATTTCATTTATGTATTTTATTTTAATATTATGATTATGCCTCTTTGCTATATATGTACAGCGCGGTGAGCCCAGCCCTAGGCCGGGGTACCGCGCTATATAAGACCACTTATTATTATTATTATATTTCATTTATGTATTTTATTTTAATATTATGATTATGCCTCTTTGCTATATATGTACAGCGCGGTGAGCCCAGCCCTAGGCCGGGGTACCGCGCTATATAAGACCACTTATTATTATTATTATTATTTCTTAACAGAACATTCAAATCTCTGCATGATACTTTTATTTGGAGCGGCGCTATTTCGTTGCACTGGTTGAATTGTCACAATTAATTCAAGTAAGAATAAACAAAGCGCTGGGGGACTGGGGATGTCTTTTTCGAATGCCCTATAATGAGAAACTTTGCAATCTTTCCGTTAAACTATTTTTAAAAAAAAAAATATGTGGCTTAAAACTCACATACAAAGTAAAAGGTTAACCAAGCATAGACGCACTCTTCGAGAGAAATGTTTCAATCACAGCATTCAAGCTTGGAAGATCTGCAGCCAAATGATGATGCAGCATTTCACCAAACAAATGCTTCCGATAAGTTACAGTCATCTCATTCACTTTTGTCACAAAATAATTATAGCTTTGAAATTGGCTTGAAATTGCAATTCACATTACACCATTTCCCTTTTTTATGCTCAGACATAATTATCAGAACAATTTCCCATTCAATGTAATCGCCGTGTCGTTGATCACCCCCATTACACTCGAAACCTCATTCAAAAATCCTTGCATGCCAACATTTGTGTATGGACTTGTAAGTGTACCTAACAACTCCTGATACGTGATGCAGAGAGATTTCAGCCAGTGGTTTCTCCTTTTCTTCTGTGTAATCAGTGAGTCAACGTTTACTTCAGAGATTAATTAGATGAGAATGATGATCAAACACCGGGTACGAGAAGATATGATGGAAACAAAAGACACAGACCAAATACCCACCAAAAAAAGCTAACGTTTCCACTGGAAGCCTTCAGCAGCAACAAATACAATGATCTAATTGGCTACTTCAATGTTACCTATCTGATTATTGAAGTGTTAGAGACTACTGTACATCTCTACTTACTGAATTGTTAGAGACTACTGTAAATCTCTACTTATTGAATTGTTAGAGAATGTAAATCTCTACTTATTGAATTGTTAGAGACTGTAAATCTCTACTTATTGAATTGTTAGAGGCTGTATACCTCTATTTATTGAATTGTTAGAGGCTATACATTTTTGGAAGATTGTTGATGACGCCCCAGTCACATTGCGCCCCGGGCAACTGCCAGAGTTGCCAGAGTATATTCAATCATGTACATCGGTGCAATAAAACATAGTGAATTCTATTCGATCATGAACGGGAGTCTAATAACACATTGTGGAGTATTCAATCATGTGCAGGGTCTAATAAAACATTGTGGAGTATTCAATCATGTGCAGGGTCTAATAAAACATTGTGGAGTATTCAATCATGTGCAGGGTCTAATAAAACATTGTGGAGTATTCAATCATGTGCAGGGTCTAATAAAACATTGTGGAGTATTCAATCATGAACGGGGGTCTAATAAAACATAGTGGAGTATTTAATCATGAACGGGGGTCTAATAAAACATTGTGGAGTATTCAATCATGAACGGGGGTCTAATAAAACATTGTGGAGTATTCAATCATGAACGGGGGTCTAATAAAACATTGTGGAGTATTCAATCATGAATCATGAACGGGGGTCTAATAAAACATTGTGGAGTATTCAATCATGAACGGGGGTCTAATAAAACATTGTGGAGTATTCAATCATGAACGGGGGTCTAATAAAACATTGTGGAGTATTCAATCATGAACGGGGGTCTAATAAAACATTGTGGAGTATTCAATCATGAACGGGGGTCTAATAAAACATTGTGGAGTATTCAATCATGAACGGGGGTCTAATAAAACATTGTGGAGTATTCAATCATGAACGGGCGTCTAATAATACATTGTGGAGTATTCAATCATGAACGGGGGTCTAATAAAACATTGTGGAGTATTCAATCATGTGCAGGGTCTAATAATACAGTGGATTCTATTCGATCATGTACAGGGGTCTAATAAAACACAGTGGATTCTTTTCAATCATGACTGTCTTCTGTTAATGACTTTAAACTTGGGCGTTAATGATCAGATAATGCTAAATCTTTTCTTTTTTTTTTAAATATTTTCTGATCTTATTCACCACCACCCCATTACGTAGTCCAAGTGCCCCCGTAAGTCGTAAGTCGACCGGGCCACCATGAAGATAAAATCTAGCATATACGTTCAACATGGGCATGTCTTATGTAAATATCTCAGAACTTGTCAACAATAGACTCCCCATGGAAATATCTTAGAACTGGTCAAAGATGGAATTCCCATGTAAATATTTCAAAATTGATCTACTATGGAAAAATTCCCGAAAATTCCTTTAATGAACATGTCGTGGCAACATCAAATCCATGGCTGACGTTGGTGGGTTGTCGAAAAGAACGAATGGGTTGAATACATTGGGGGATGATCAAATATCATGAACGGGTTGAATATATTGATGTGTCTGAAGATGTCGGCCAGAAAGTATTTGACGTTATATCGGTGGGTGAGAAGATTGAGTGAATTGGTTGTGAGGTCTTGCTGAGAACGTGGTGATGTCTGGGCCAGAAAGTAGGCTCCGCGGGGTTTAATCCCTTAAAAGAACTCGTCTGTGAATCAATGGCGGGTTGACGTCACAGCGAGTACTAACGGCTTCCCGTGCGTTGGGAATGGGGAAGGTTACTGCTGGTGACATTAAGTTAGCTGGCTTTTAGCTTTGTTGGTGGCTTGACATGAGATGCGTCGTAGCAGAGGCCCCGCAAGGCAAATGGACAAGTTGGTCAGCCAGTCGTTTTTTTTGTTTTTTTTTAACACAAAATAATGTTATTCCTGTACTACACATGGTCCTGCCGAATAGTCCAACATCAATATTCCTGTACTACACATGGTCCTACCGAATAGTCCAGTATCAATATTCCTGTACTACACATGGTCTTGCCGAATAGTCCAATATCAATATTCCTACGAATAGTCCAATATCAATATTCCTACGAATAGTCCAATATCAATATTCCTGTATTACACATGGTCCTGCCGAATAGTCCAATATTCCTATACCACAATGGTTCTGCCGATTGGTCCAATATTCCTATACCACAATGGTCCTGTCGAATAGTCCAATATTTCTGTAATACACATGGTCTTGACGAATAGTCCAATATTATTGTACTACACATGGTCCTGTCGAATGGTCCAATATTCCTATACCACAATGGTCCTGCCGAATAGTCCAATATTCCTGTACTAAACATGAAGTATAGACTTGACAGCAGCAAGCTTATTTGGTCCCCAATTACCCCACAAATTGACCACATGTAATGTCATTACTACATGTATCAGCTACAATCCGAATTAGCGTACTTCATTTACTAAACAGCAAACAGTATAATGTAGAGATGGCGTTAAAAAGTCCGGCTGTTCTGTAGTGAATTAAACAACCCCTAAAAAAACAAAGTGTTTGTCCCCTCCCGTATAAATCCTTTGAACGCCTTCCTGTTTGAAGTCTTGCCATTGTACGTGATTTATCATTTGTTAAGAAGCGGCTGTGTAAATGGGTCAACTTCTGGCCAATACACGTTTCATATTTCCTTCATTTTCCCCTTCAAAAATGCACCTGATTTGTGCTGCATACCCAACTACGTCACAAGTACAAAGCACACGGCTACAGGTATACAACTAATTAATCTCCACACTAAAAAAATTAATCGCAAGCATTGAACAAACCCTAGTCCAGTGTTCTTCCCCTTGAACAACAGATTTGTGGGATTTGGGGGTGAGAGCTTGATAGAGTGTGCTGTCATGTGCCAAGTTTCATCTCGATGGGATATCAAGAAGTGGGTCAATTAGCTTCCCCTTGAAAAAACAACAACAGGATAAACTGATTTTGGAGGGTTAGGGTGGGGCAGAAAAATTGATGGAATGTGTTTTCCTCTACATAGAGTCTATGTGCCAAGTTTCAGTTCGATAGGATAACGGGAAGTGGGTCAATTAGCAGTGCGAACATGTTGCCTTAGAAACACACCAACAAAAGCGAGGTTCATATAGTGGATTTTTTAAAAAGCTCACAGCCGCACCGTAATCTGTTAGAAATAAGTAAATCTTCCTGAAGCAACTTATGGTTTTGGCCCGAGTATCCCAACCTGTTAGTTATCTTTGCTATTTAGAGAGACAAGCGAATACTTACAAAGTCAATCATTCACAGGTGGCACAACCAGGACAGGATCGGCAGCTGATTCGACTGATAATCCATATCCAGGTATCCATGAGATAAACACAGCGGTGGATTCACATTAAACACACAGTGCGTGTGAACATTGAACGCGGCGCGAGGGTTGGATAGAAACGTTCACATATCCTGGCGTGTGGATAGAGACCTTCACATATCCTGGCGTGTGGATAGAGACCTTCACATATCCTGGCGTGTGGATAGAGACCTTCACATATCCTGGCGTGTGGATAGAGACCTTCACATATCCTGGCGTGTGGATAGAGACCTTCACATATCCTGGCGTGTGGATAGAGACCTTCACATATCCTGGCGTGTGGATAGAGACCTTCACATATCCTGGCGTGTGGATAGAGACCTTCACATATCCTGGCGTGTGGATAGAGACCTTCACATATCCTGGCGTGTGGATTGAAATAGCACGGTTTAAACGGGTGGGCAAAGAGTCGCAGTTGACGGTGACCACAGAGGTGAGGTCTGAAAAGCTCCAGTGATGTCTGGGTACTAAAACAGAGCGCCACCAATGTCTGGGCACTAAATAAGAAATACAAAAGACCCTTTTGATTGAAAGCATTGCTGAAATGTGCACTCAGCTATGATATCTCAAGCTTGGTAGTTATTTAAGTTTTTTTTTGTTTTTTTTTTAATTAAAGCAGTTTCAGTATTTCATATATTTCAGATACACAAGCTTGATCTACACTGAGGCTACACGGAGCTCCTGACGTGATCAAACATGAACTATTTGTCACCAAAACTTTGCCTTGTGCTTTGTGTCCACCACCGGCTATTATAATAGAGATGCGGGTGTTGAGCTTTAGGGCGAAACGAAGTCCATTAGTAGCGGTGTTTCGCGTATCCGGAAATTTGATCGAAAGAAATTTCGTCGACGGTAAATTTATCGACGAAAATTTGATCGAACGGAAATTTGGTCAAATCTTTTTTCTTCTTCAGTTTTTACGTTAAAATTTTGCGTCATATGTCTTTTTGAACGCATTATTTTGTTTTACTATATAGTATAGTGCGTTTAAAAAGAAATTTGACGAAAATTTTAACGTGTGGACTGAAAAAAATATGCGACCAAATTTCCGTCTATCAATCGACGAAATTTCTTTCGATCAAATTTCCGGTAACCGGTGTTTCGATATGTCCTGCACGTGCATCTACACAAAAGTAATAAACACTCCACATTACCACCACAATCCCCCTTCCCCCCCCCCCAAAAAAAATGACCGGCCCACAGGCAAAATGAAGACAACACAAAACACTAAGTGTCCATGGTCAGCTAAAGGACAACACGACTTGCTTCAACAGCTCGGACCGTCTCAAGTTACATGTCTCTAGATTAGAACAACGAAAACAACAACAACTGCCGCCTATTGACTGCGTTCCGTGTGTCGAATAGGACATCGCCGCTAAACATCTGTCCTCTCAAAAAGAACGTCGCTGGTGGAAACATTTAAAATTAGATGCTGAATTAAATAATACACTTAACTCTATAAATGTAATACCAAACCTCTTTTTTGAACGTATGTCTTCCTTGAATGTATGTCTTCCGAGACATAGATCATTTAGAGTTCGTTCAATATCAAACAAGTTTGAACGTATGTCTTCCTTGAATGTATGTCTTCCGAGACATAGATCATTTAGAGTTCGTTCAATATCAAACAAGTTTGAACGTATGTCTTCCTTGAATGTATGTCTTCCGAGACATAGATCATTTAGAGTTCGTTCAATATCAAACAAGTTCACTCGGTTCACTATCTAGCATTATGTGTCCATCAAGCACTAACGATTATAGAGATATCTATATATATATATATATCGTTAGTGTATATATACACATAGATATATATATATATAGATAGTACATATAGAAAGATATAAATATACATATTAAATAAAGACTTTTGCTTATTTGAAATTGGTGGAACACTTTAGCAGAAAAAAGCAATGTTTTGGTTAAATTTTCGAGACTATTCTTCTATAAATTATATATAAAAACAACTTCTAATTTCTCTCTGCTTAAATTTCAGCGTCTAGAGCAGGGGTCGAGAACCATTTTGTCTGAGAGAGCCATGGAAACCACATATTTTGAAACGTAATTCTGTGAGAGCCATACATTATGTTTAAAACTAAAAATTCAAGTAAATGTGTGTATTTTGTGTAATTTAAACACTAAAAATGTAATAATAATGTCTCTGAATTCTTTTTAATAACATTGTTATGCTGTTGCGAATCAAAAATGAGTATTTCTTACCATGTTTTTTATATAATCGAACATTTGTCTGCGAGCCAGACTCAGCCATCAATAGAGCCACATCTGGCTCGCGAGCCATAGGTTCCCGACCCCTGGTCTAGAGACACTTGTTTTCTCTGAACATGGGTGTAAATCGTTTGAATGAATTGTTGGTTTGAAAGCGCCACAACTGTGGCTGATCCCATTGTATTTCCCCGTATCGACTGTGCACAAGTATAATTTATGTCGCTACGTCATTGTTAGATGTATTCAAAGATTAACAAGAAATCTTATTTTTTTTTTTTTTGTTTTTTTTTGTTGTGTGTGGAGAAAAGACCGAGATGTTTCTAAAGTACAGTTCATGCCACACCAATCAACGCGTCTCTATTTGAGAGTGTTTAGTTTATCGAAGCATGGTGGAAATGATCATTTCGAACTTTTCATTTTTTTTTTTTAATGTATTCGTTCCCTCGGAAGTTCAAAAGTTCTTTGTCAAGTTTCCCCACACACACAACAAGATTCGCGGCACGCCCCGTTAGGCAGCTCTCATGGCAATAACAAATGTCTCTCGACCATCACGCTTATGCCCGTAAACCAGCTCGCGGCAAAAGGGAGCGATGGTCCTACAACTGAATGAGCACTTGACCGTCCATGTACATTATAGCCAAGTACATACAAAACAGTATTTCTGATATTATGAAGATGATAATAAGTCATGAAGACGAACAAACAATCAATATTTATCTGTATCATGGCTTCCTCTGACTTGTTGGTCCCGCGCATGAGAGGGTGAACAACGCTTCGACCTGAGCGGTCGCCTTAACTTAAGCTGTATTTTGTTTAAAGAGAGTTGCTAAGCTCTTCAGCCTCGTCCTTGTCTATTTGTTCCAATGGCAAGGCTTAGTTAAGAGACTGGAACTAGAACAGGATGCAGTAGACTGATGAAACATACTACAGGCATCACACACAACTCTAAGCCCAGATACAGTATAGTCACACTTCAATCATATTATTATGATAAGAACAAACTTCTTCAAGGACCATTAACTATGTGTCAACCAAATTATTTAACAGAAAATAGTATACAGTCATAGATTTATGATAAATGTATGCCAAGAAATCAAACCATCAATATACAGAATGATCACCATGACCCACCAGTTAATTTCAGCCTGAAACATATGACGTCATTAAAGCTCCTTCAGATACCAATTCAATTTGTTAAAAACAATTTAAAAATCTCCCCACACACAGACTCGCACAAAACAATTGTATCACAATCGAGCCGCTTTGACCAGCGCCTCCGTAATCCACAAGAAGACGGGTTTGACTGAAAGCCACTTGCGCGCCAGCCAAGCCGAATTCGTACGTGCCAACCCGCGTCATCGGGCGAGCCTCGCGCCCCCCCCCCCCCCCCCCCCCCCCCCCCCCCCCCCCCCCCCCCCCCCTTCGTTAGTGGCCAGCCTTCCAACTTCCCAGGCCTCGGAGTAATCTTACAGCCGGTTAGCACTCGTGTCGCCGAATCGATTTCGGTTGTTGATGGCTTTCCGGAACAAAGCCCCATTCCGGAATCGGTAATCTTATTGGCAATGGCTGAAAGGCCGGGAGCACTTATTAACTTTGAACCCCCCCCCCCCCCCCCACACACACACACACGCACGTTTTTTCTCTCACTGTCAGGGGTCTTCAACAGAACGGAAACTGCACGACAATACCCGTCCCCTTCCCCCACACACACACTCTCAGTCAGTCTATTCAATGAACACACACTCCCAGTCAGTCTATACAATGAACACACACTCCCAGTCAGTCAATTCAATGAATACACACTCCCAGTCAGTCTTTTCAATGAATGCACACTCCCAGTCAGTCAAGTCAATGAATACACACTCCCAGTCAGTCCATTCAATGAACACATACTCCCAGTCAGTCCTTTCAATGAATACACACCCCCAGTCAGTCCATTCAATGAACACACACTCCCAGTCAGTCCATTCAATGACCGCGCACTCCCAGTCAGTCCATTCAATGAACACACACTCCCACACAGTCCCCTCAATGACCACACACTCCCACACCCTATCTTTCACAGGGGAGTAATTTAATCAAATCCTTGTTCTCGTTACGTGACATCTAAATATGTGGTACCCGAAATGGATAAGATGATTCAGATCTTGGCTATAAACTGTTTCCAAAACCACGGCCATAAACTGTGTCCAGCTTGCCAAGATCACGGCCATAAACTGTGTCCAGGTTGCCAAGATCACGGCCATACACTGTGACCAGCTTGCCAAGATCACGGCCATACACTGTGTCCAGCTTGCCAAGATCACGGCCATAAACTGTGACCAGCTTGCCAAGATCACGGCCATACACTGTGACCAGCTTGCCAAGATCACGGCCATACACTGTGTCCAGCTTGTCAAGATCACGGCGATACACTGTGTCCAGCTTGTCAAGATCACGGCGATAAATTGTGTCCAGGTTGCCAAGATCATGACTATATCCGACCTGTTCACCCCCTGGTTAGTGTGAGTAGTTTTCAGGGCTGAAAAACTAAGTTTTAAGCTCCAGAGATTAGTTTGGTCAATGAGCGGATTGAGGGAGGGGTTCATTACAAGAAGACATTCCCGTGTTCCTTCGAGCAAGGTCTGCTTCTCGGAAACATCACTGGAATCATAACCGAGATAGTTGATGGGACCATCTTAATCCTGGAAACTAGAGTAGTTTGTTATTGTTCTGGCGAGTTCTTGATGAGTGCCGTTGTTTTGTGGAGAGTATTGCACATCTAATAAAACGCACTCAAATGATATTCATTATCTATACCCACATAAAATAAAAGTTATTATTCATTGATAGCCAAGTCTAGCCACAGCTTACAGGTCTAGCCATAGCTTACAGGTCTAGCCATAGCTTACAGGTCTAGCCATAGCCTACAGGTCTTGCCATAGCCTACAGGTCTTGCTATAGCCTACAGGTCAAGCCATATCCCACAGGTCTAGCCATGGCCCACATGTCTAGCCATAGCTTACAGGTCTAGCCAGAGCCTACAGGTCTTTTCATAACTCACAGGTCTAGCCATGGCCTATAGGTCCTTTCACAATTCACAGGTCTAGCCAAAGCCTACGGGTCTTTTCATAACTCACAGGTCTAGCCAAAGCCTACGGGTATTTTCATAACTCACAGGTCTTTTCATAACTCACAGGTCTTTTCATAACTCACAGGTCTTTTCATAACTCACAGGTCTAGCCATAGCCCACAGGTCTAGCCATATCCCACAGGTCTTTTCACAACTCACAGGTCTAGCCAAAACCTACGGGTCTTTTCATAACTCACAGGTCTAGCCATGGCCTACAGGTCTTTTCATAACTCACAGGTCTAGCCATAGCCCACAGGTCTAGCCATAGCTTACAGGTCTAACAGTATCAAGGATACTGCAGTTTGCAGGGCAGATCAAACTTAGAAACTAAATGTTTTTAAAGCGAATAATCATGGAACAATTGTGGGCTTAGTGGGTGGCGGTGCTTGTGTAATTAGTTGGAGACAATATAGCACGGAGGCAGAGTCCAGCCCAGGTTTGGGGAACCTTTTCGTGTTGGAATTGGAAGGCCGCATGCCCCATTCATGTGCTAAACACACTGCCGGCTCTCGCTCTGGCAATCTTGTCAGCCAGCATCAATTATTTGTAATATAAATGTATATACATGTAAAAACACACTTAATTATTATTACAAAATTGTCTTATCTTTTATCCTTAGTGCAAAGTCCATACAAGGTTTATAAAAATAACAAGATTTTATTCTGTAAAAAATATACAGCCAAAAGACCGTACTTGAAGGCAAAGAGAGCCACACGCGCAGATTCCCAAAACCCGGTCTAGCCTACTTAGTTAAAGTTTTGCAATATTGAAGGCAAATGATGGATCACGTTTCCTGGTGACTTTGTCCCGTTTTCCCATCTGTAGTAGTGAAGTCATACGATTCATGGCAGGCAGAGGGTAAGCGTAATCACGTCCTCTAAAATAAAAGATTATGATTGGCTCATTGGCAGTGCATCGAGACCGTATAGACCAGTGGTTCTCAACCTTCCTAATGCCGCGACCCTTTAGTACAATTCCTCATGTTGTGGTGACCCCCCCCCCCCCAAACATAAAATTATTTTCGTTGCTACTTGATTACTGTAGAGCAGGCCTACACAACATACAGCCGCATGTGGTCCGCCAGTACCCACTTTGCGGCCCGCGACGTAACGAAATATTCTTTATTCTTATTATTTTTTGAATAGCTTTTCCTACTGTCCAATTTTCTTTTGGCCCGCACAAGTTCTGTCCTATTTTCTTTTGGCCCGAACAAGGTTTTTCATAAAGTATTACAACATAATTGTCTGACCTCATCTTGAAGTCATAGAACAACATAATTGTCTGATCTCATCTGGAAGTCCTACAACAACACAATTGTCTGATCTCATCTTGAAGTCATAGAGCAACATAATTGTCTGACCTCCTCTTGAAGTCATAGAACAACATAATTGTCTGATTGCAGCTCGATCTAACAGCGCAATTTCAAATGATAACCACAACCATAGCCATAAAAAAAATGAACAACATAATTGATTGCAGCTTGATCCAACAGCACAATTTCAAATGATAACCACAACCATAGCCATAAAAAAATGAACAACATAATTGATTGCAGCTTGATCCAACAGCACAATTTCAAATGGTAACCACAACCATAGCCAGAAAAAAAAAATGAACAACATAATTGATTGCAGCTTGATCCAACAGCACAATTTCAAATGGTAACCACAACCATAGCCAGAAAAAAAATGAACAACATAATTGATTGCAGCTTGATCCAACAGCACAATTTCAAGTGGTAACCACAACCATAGCCAGAAATAAAATGCTTGTCGTGGCGAGATGTAGATTAACGCCTTGGGGTCTTTTGACATGGGCGCTATAAAATTAATACAAGTATAAATGACACACTTATATGTCTGCCTACTTACTTTGAAAACAAAACGCAGATCAAAATACTACCAGATTCATGTCTCACGATCAATGACATCGTCAGATAATTCAATAGTAAACACAGAGGTCTGCACAGAGGTTTACACAGAGGTCTACACAGAGGTCTATACAGAGGTTTACACAGAGGTCTACACAGAGGTCTACACAGAGGTTTACACAGAGGTCTACACAGAGGTTTACACAGAGGTCTACACAGAGGTTTACACAGAGGTTTACACAGAGGTTTACACAGAGGTCTGCACAGAGGTTTACACAGAGGTCTGCACAGAGGTTTACACAGAGGTCTGCACAGAGGTTTACACAGAGGTCTGCACAGAGGTTTACACAGAGGTCTGCACAGAGGTTTACACAGAGGTTTACACAGAGGTCTACACAGAGGTTTACACAGAGGTCTACACAGAGGTTTACACAGAGGTCTACACAGAGGTTTACACAGAGGTCTACACAGAGGTTTACACAGAGGTCTACACAGAGGTCTACACAGAGGTCTACACAGAGGTCTACACAGAGGTCTACACAGAGGTCTACACAGAGGTCTACACAGAGGTCTACACAGAGGTTTACACAGAGGTCTACACAGAGGTTTACACAGAGGTCTACACAGAGGTTTACACAGAGGTCTACACAGAGGTTTACACAGAGGTCTACACAGAGGTTTACACAGAGGTCTACACAGAGGTTCAAACAGAGGTCTACACAGAGGTTTACACAGAGGTCTACACAGAGGTTTACACAGAGGTTTACACAGAGGTCTACACAGAGGTCTACACAGAGGTTTACACAGAGGTTTACACAGAGGTCTACACAGAGGTTTACACAGAGGTCTACACAGAGGTTTACACAGAGCCAACGCAGTTTAAAAGCCAAAAAAAACCACCAAGGTTTGAGTGCGGGGGGTGGGGTAGGGTGTAAACACAATGCATTCTGCCATTCAGCTGATGAACTGAGCGACCACAACTCTGACCACTTTCCATGATGAACTGTAATCTTCATCTTTTATCCCCATCGGCTATATCCCCTCATACACCACTCAGCACTTTGCCAGGACAACCATTCCATATAGTCCCATTTTACTCACCAGTCACTGGGGGTGACCTGTCAGCCGTGCCCCACCCCACGTCGCGGCATTCGAACAGCCAGTGGCGTGTACCAGGCCCATGGAGGTCTATCCCAAGGGGGACACATTTGGACTGCTGTCCATTACTAACAAATCACTCACCAAACGTTACTGCGTTATATCGGCAGCGATTCCACCTTCATAATATACACTAGGGACTTGTGTGGTTGCACGGCCGGTTGAAATGGGAGGTAAGGTCGTTATCCTTGAATACTGGTTAATTAATGGAGATAACTTCAATAGTGAGTATAAGCTTTTCAGAACATCGGTGGGTAGGGGGAGCTTAATTTAATTTTATTTTTATTTTTAATTAGCATCCCCCCCGCTCCCACACGGATAGTTTTTTTTTAAATGGTATGTTCCTTTTCTGATCCACGCCAGATTGCAGGATTGGAGAACACAGCATAGTGGCAAAAGAATCTTTGATTTTGAGTCTTATAAATATGTGGAAGTTTGGGCGCCAACAGCAGAATTCGGTGACCCAAATGAGAACAGAACCTTTGCCCGACTAACGCGAACCTTCACATGCTAGACAACAGGGACCCGATCTGTCGGCATTGAGAGAGCGGCGGCGAGAGAGTCCTACGTGACAACAATGTTACACGGCACAGTCCAGCAGATGGAGCTGGTGGCACAGGTACTAGCCGGCACAGTCCAGCAGATGGAGCTGGTCGCACATGTACTAGCCGGCACAGTCCAGCAGATGGAGCTGGTCACACATGTACTAGCCGGCACAGTCCAGCAGATGGAGCTGGTCGCACATGTACTAGCTGGCACAGTCCAGTAGATGGAGCTGGTTGCTCATGTAGGCCTACTAGCTGGCAAAGTCCAGCAGATGGAGCTGGTTGCCCATGTATTAGCCGGCACAGCCCAGCAGATGGAGCTGGTTGCCCATGTACTAGCCGGCACAGCCCAGCAGATGGAGCTGGTTTCCCATGTACTATCCGGCACAGCCCAGCGGATGGAACTGGTCGCACGTGTACTAGCCGGCACAGCCCACCAGATGGAGCTGGTCGCACAGGTACTAGCCGGCACAGCCCAGCAGATGGAGCTAGTTTCCCATGTACTAGCCGGCACCGCCAAGCATATGGAGCTGGTTTGCCATGTACTAGCCGGCAGCGCCAAGCAGATGGAGCTGGTTTCCCATGTACTAGCCGGTACAGCCCAGCAGGTGGAGTTTGTTGCCAATGTACTAGCCGGGGGGGGGGGGGGGGGGTTAAGAGTGTAAGCTCAAACCCTCGCCAGAATATATGTTTTAGTTAGTTCCTGTTGGAAGAGCCCATGAAACTATTTTATGAGAGGGAGTCACAACTAGAAAGTCTTACATTTAAATAATACTTCCAGGGGTGCCCACATGATGTGTTTCCAAAAGTGGTGACTGTCAGCCCAATGTAGCCATTTCACAAAACATTAATAATTGTAGTAACAGGAAAATAAAACAATAATTAATAAATCCGGCACCGGTCACAAGTGCATTTTCAAAACTTGCCCACCAATCCCCCAAAATTAAAAGTTTGAGAAACACTGACATAGAGTTCAAATGTAAACAGTCTCAATCAAACACTTAAAACTAAGGTGAACTACCCAAGTTTTGGTTCCAGGGGATTCCCTTCCACGTGATCATGGCAACACTGAAATGTTTCATTGATAGCATATAGAGGTTTAAATAAAATTCAACCATACCAATCAAAGTTTACTGCCGCGCAAATCAAGGTTTACTGCAGTGACAATAAAGGTTTACTGCGTCACAATAAAGGTTTACTGCCGTGCCAATCAGTGTTTACTGCCGTGCTAATAAAAAATTACTGCCGTGCCAATCAGTGTTTACTGCCGTGCCAATCAGTGTTTACTGCCGTGACAATAAAGGTTTACTGCCGTGCCAATCAGTGTTTACTGCCGTGCCAATCAGTGTTTACTGCCGTGCCAATCAGTGTTTACTGCCGTGCCAATCAGTGTTTACTGCCGTGCCAATCAGTGTTTACTGCCGTGCCAATCAGTGTTTACTGCCGTGCCAATCAGTGTTTACTGCCGTGCCAATCAGTGTTTACTGCCGTGCCAATCAGTGTTTACTGCCGTACCAATCAGTGTTTACTGCCGTGCCAATCAGTGTTTACTGCCGTGCCAATCAGTATTTACTGCCGTGCCAATCAGTGTTTACTGCCGTGCCAATCAGTGTTTACTGCCGTGCCAATCAGTGTTTACTGCCGTGCCAATCAGTGTTTACTGCCGTGCCAATCAGTGTTTACTGCAAAGCCAAACAAGGTTTACTGCAAACATGTTTGCTGTTTTGTTTTAGTTATAACTTTACTAGACTTTATGCTTCCCCAAACTATTCAAGAGACATGTCTTGTCGATTGTCACATACTTTTATAAGGTTTTACTAATTTAATCTGTCATTTTAAAATTTGGCTTGCTAGAAGAACAATATGTAATAAAGGACTGAAAACCAGTGTGCAAAGAAAAACTATAACAAAGCTAGTGATATTAACAATAATCAATTTCTTTATACTAACACTTCTGATATAAAAGTACAAAATCAAACAGTAAGAGACAGGTAAAATTATTTATACACAAACACACAATGAAAAACTTTTCAGTCTTTGTAGGTCTCTTTTATCTTTTACACGTCTTGAATGTGTCTTGTATTTCTCATTTTACATTAGGTATGTCTACCGTATTTTTAGTCAGTGAATCAGAACTTTCTAGAACATAAAGCCCAGAAACCCAACTGTCATACAGTAGGTTATACCTCTATGTAGAACTATCCGGAATTGTGTTACAAAATTTCAGAATTAAGGGAGTTAGGGGAAAAGGGCTGCACCAAGTTAATGTGGGATCTTAAGGCTACGCTACGGCTCTCCACTTAGGCCATAACATGAACGCCCAGTTGTTTCATGGTGCAATAGGTTTTAAAAAATACTAAGGGCATTTGTGAAAAAAAATTTTTTTTTTAAATTGGAGAATTCTTATAAAATAGCTCTTGGATGCCTTGTTGTAAGAGTTTAGCCACTGACTAATGCTAATATTTTGTTATAAGAGTTTAGCCACTAACTAATGCTAATATTTTGTTATAAGAGTTGAGCCACGAACTAATGCTAATATTTTGTTATAAGAGTTTAGCCACGAACTAATGCTAATATTTTGTTGTCCGGGTTGAGCCACTAACTAATGCTAATATTTGACTGTCAGGGTTTAGCCACTAACTAATGCTAATATTTGACTGTCAGGGTTTAGCCACGAACTAATGCTAATATTTTATTGTCAGGGTTGATCCACTGAATAATGCTAATATTTTATTGTTGTCAGGTTTGGGCCACTAACTAAAGCTAATATTTTGTTTTCAGAGTTGAGCCTTTAACTAAAGCTAATATTTTGTTTTTTAGGGTTTACCACTGACTAATTCTAATATTAAGTTTTTCGGGGTTTAGCCACTAAGTATTGCTAATATTTAGTTTTAGGGTTGAGCCATAAACTCATGCTAATGCTATCATTGGCATACCTTGACCAAAATGGCCCAGAGCAAACTTCCATAATTGTGACCACCCCCTTTCCCCCACATACACATAGAGCTATCAATAGTGTTGGTAATAAACCCACCCAAAAAGTTGTAGGAGGGGCAGTTGCCTCCTTACCCCCCCCCCCACCCACTCAGTTACACCAGTGAAAATTTAATTACTTACTATCCCACTTAATGAGACACCGAGCAGGTTGTGCATTGTTCCGTGTTAGCATCTGTAAGACTACAATAAATGAAAGGAATCCTAAAACTTACATATTACGCTGAAAGTTGTGGCACTCTTGTCCCTGACAAAGTCCAGCACATCCTTACGTTGAACGACCCTCTCACCACTGTCAAGCTTCTTCTGTAGCTGGGACACGCTGTGAGCTAACTTGTCATGCTCAGAGAATCCACCCTGTTTCAACATGGTCTGCAAATCCTCATTTTTCATCTCGGACAGGTCTTGCAAACTCCAGATATTTTTTTTCCCAATCCTAGAAAAATGGTGGTGAATAAAAACAAATTATGAAAACTCCAAATAATAATTTTTTTAAATGGTCAGGTTGATGGTGACACCTTGGTAGATGTATTTCTGAAATATATGTGAAATTTTTATTAGGAATATCACTTTCAGATATCTATGATATCATAAAATATCCCCCCCCCCATCCACCCTTTTCACTACAATACTAATGTTGCTTTTTCTGTACCCGCCACATCACTTTCAGATAGCTACTATTTCATAAACTAACCCCCCACTATAAAATACCCCCCCCCCCATCCCCCCTTTTCACTACAATACTAATGTTGCTTTTTCTGTACCCGCCACATCACTTTCAGATAGCTACTATTTCATAAACTAACCCCCCACCCCCCCCTCTACTAAGTTGCTTTTTCTCTACCCCCACCCCATTATTTGTATCAGAATTTACATTTGTTGAAAATTGAGTTATAAGCATAAATAATTGCAATGCCTAAGCACGGCTCTCTCCACTAACCCCTTTGGTCCATATGTCTTCGTCTTTCCTTTTTACAGTGTACCCTCAAACATTTCTTCCTCATTCCAAATATACCTTCCATTTTAGAAGAAGAAGTTTAAAATGGCTTTGAACTTGCAAAATGACAATAATTAACTTTTACCAGAGTATGAGTCAATGTAACCTTTCAACACATCCATTCAACCTGGGTCGCTCTTACATTTTACTCTGTGAAATCCAAATTACATGGAATAAGCTCCATGCATAATGTAAAATTTGTACAGAAAGAAAATGTTACTAGTTTAAACTATACAAAGATAGTTAATTTAAAGTAATTTTTCTTTTAAAAATAGCTTACATTTCTTTGCAATAATCCAAATGATTGACAGTGAGCCACAGTTCCAATTCCATCTCATCATACAGCCTCTGAACAGCTGCCTCTAGCAAAGGTTTATCTTCTTTCTTTAATCTTCTATAGATTTTGGAATCAGGCTCCAGGTTCTTAAGAACATCAAGGACTTCCGACAGTGACGAGCCACCTGAAATAAAATATCTTTTGTTATTTCATATAGAGTCACAACAAAGTGATCATGGCAGTTGAATAGATTGGACTAAGGAGTTGATGAAATTAAACTGCATCAAAACACTAAATATTGATAATCTTTAAAAACAAAGTTTTTCTTATAAATCATTTATAAAATGTAATATTGCGCGCGGGGGGGGGCTATAAAATGTGAAATTGAGCCGGGGGGTGGGGCTAGAAATTTGACAAAACATGCATACAAGTAACACAATTTATAAGAATTCCAATTAGTGTTACAACGCCAGGCTCGGAACTGCACATTTTTTTCATGCCCCTGATCTATATTAATATTTTAATTCCCACCCGCTTTTACACAGCACATTTATTTCACCAACAATTTTAGAAAAAAAAATATTATGCACCAAATGCACTAGCAATATTTTTTTTAAAAAAGAATCTCATTTAGCACAGTTATCAGGAATTTCTTTTTATCCTCCACTTGAAAAACAGGCTGAATTTTTAGGGGTTGGGGCTGAAAATTTGAAAGAATTTGTTATCATCAGCAACGAGACTATGTGCCGAAGTTTCAGCTCGATAGATTGAAGGGAAGTGGGTCAATTAGCCATCCAAAGATATTCCAGTCCGCCACCCAGCCAGCCACCCACGAACAAAAGTGAAGTTAATATAAAGGATTTAAAAAGCTAGCCATAAATATAAAAAACAATTTTTAATTGAGCTCACCAGCTTGATTGACAGCCTCTCTCATGTACCCAAGATGATTCTTATCAAGCCAATTGTATACTTGTAAAGTTTCCACAAAAGATTTATAGATGTGAATAAAGATGAAAAAGGCTAATAGAGCTGCAACAACAAATGAAATCCTTCCCTCCCTATTCCTATCTATGATAGAAAGCAAAGCCATTTGGTTGGATCACCTAAGAAATAAAGTTACATTTCTGAGCCATGTCCATGTAGATTGTTGTTTTTCAGCATCTTAGAAAATATATTTAATTTAGCCTACAGATTCAATATTGTTAATAAATCTCTAGAAAGTTTATCACCCCATCAATGTCAACTGTACTCAGCAGGCTGGAGAGAATAAAAGAATTTTATAAATTAGTTTTAATAAAAGAGTGGGTCAATAACTATTCAATAAACCAGTGGTGACCTGGTGCAAACCATTAGGCCTACTCACTAAGTAATAACTATTTTCAGAAGCCTCTAGAAATAATTGCTTGACTTTGTGATCTTAAATATGTGTTTCATTTATTTTAATCTCATACTTGTATGATTTTTACCTTGTTGTATTAATAGTTTGAATTTTATTTTAAACTAAGGTAACTTGTAAAGATCTGGATTCAGCAAGGGCAGCGATAATTGAACATTTTTCAAAATTACTGTACTAACCTCTCGGTTCTGAGCCAGAGAGTCATCTAACAAAACAGTTTCATTTATCAATGTTTTAGTCATTGCTTAAGGTTTAATTACTTTAAATACTTCAATTAAATAGGCCTATAGTTTAGGCTTAAGGCTATGGTTTAAACAATAAGATAAATTAATTCATAAATCATTGATTAGGCCTTATTAAATTTCAAATATAAAAATCTGTGAAATGATATATATATATAGTCCCCTTCTGGAGCGTATGCCTCATGCTGGGAAATACTGGTTACTGGTGAATTCATTTAATATTTAATTGCTTTGTAAGTCATAATTGTTTTTAAAGAATTCAAAAACTTGTGGGGATTCAAAAGGTATAAGTACATGATATGCACACACACACACACACACACACACACAAAAAAAAAAAAAAAAAAAGAAAAAAAGAATGGGTACAACAGGGGAGGGAGCAAATTTTTTTTGTTTACATAATTTATGAATGGCCCCATATCAAATTTAGGAAGTCATGCCAAGAATGAGTTACATCTGACTTTGCAATACAGAGGGCTGAGTGGGTGTGGGCTCAGTGGCGCCTGTTATTGTTAACTGCGGATTAACTGTTACTAGGGTTCAACTAATAACGTCACATTAAAGATGGTGTCGGTGGGTTGTCAAGAGTGAGCTCTTAATACCCCCCCCCCGGCACACCCCCACGCGGGTCGATGCCGGGTCTCCCCGCCGCCAGACCGTGTGGAAGCACGCTGAGAACCTCCTCATTGGCCTGGGGGACGTCCGGTTGACTGAAAACGCTGCGTTTAAAGCGTTCGCTGTCCACTCTCCTTGGGTCTGAACGGCTTTGCTTCCTTTCAGGGGAAAAGGTGTTGCGTTACCTCCCCCCACCGTCCAGGGAGCTTTCCGGTCGGGGCGTAAGCAGAGACGAAACGGTCGCCTAGGTGCGGCTTTCTCAGGGCCGCGTAGCTAAAAATCATAGGCAAGGGTTTTGACAGCCACCCAGACCTCATAGCCATTATCAGCAAAAATGTAATCATGTTATTGCGTTCTTCCCGTTGCGTTGGGAGTCATGCAGTGGCCGGTGTTTTTAAGCTTTGGGAGGAAACCTCCCTACTAGTTTGCCACGAAGAGGCAAAACCCACATGTGGATGCCCCCAACTTTCCTCGAGTTGCCTAGCCTATGGCTATATTTCTTCTTCTTCTATATATTAAGGGCCCACTATCAATTTATTGATCATTTTGGCTCCTATGCATGTAGATGGGATTTGCAATGTTTCTGTGCCTGGTGTTGATGAGGAAATTGTATTGTAGTAGACTTTAGGCATAAATAAAAATAAAAGTATTAGGTAGTAATAGTAGTCTCTAGAATAGTAGTAGTAGTCTAATTAGTTATGTTGGAACAAAAACACTCAAAACACCCAAGTCCCAACTTCCATTATATGACACTCTATAATATTATTATAAACTAAAATACGGTAATCTACCACGTGAGCGTCGGCCAAGAAAAAATCCTGCTTTTCCGGTTGGAAGGGCTATTTAAACAACTATTCTTATATTATTTTTAATGAAATTGGTTGTACGTATTCATTCCCATAATAATAGACAATATTTTTAAAGAAGAAAAACTATAACAATTTTTTTGAAATAGAAGATAATGTGTGAAAATAGAATTATGCATAGTTCTCCCCCAAGTTGACAACAAAGTTTAAAACAATATAATTTCCACGAAAAGGGTTGTGGTACATGAATCCACGTAAATATGAAGGGGAAAGATCACTGGCGCTTCTTGTGCCAAACTGTCTTTTCAGTTTACGCTTTCTGAGGATTCACGTTTTCCACAGTCTGTGACTGTGTGTGGACATCCGCGTTATCTGGATCAAAAAAATAATTGTTGTCTCTTTTTCTTCCAGGCATATCGGTAGCTTGGCAGTAATAATTATTTAAATGTATTAGTATTGTGCTATATAACTTTATACCCTCTATACGGAAGCAAAAATATTAACAGACTCCAATGTAAGAATAGTTGTTTAAATAGCCCTTCCAAACGGAACAACTGGATTTTTTCTTGGCCGACGCTCAAGTGGAAAATTACCTAAAATCTAAAATACTATAGACACTATACTATACACTATAGAGAATCAAGTATTAGTTATTATTATTATTAAGTATTAAAAATAAATAGCCTATGCCTTTACTATCTATACTGAATACTGTATTAATACAGAGAGTGTAAGTAAGTGTATACACACACAATACTATATATATAATATATAATATACTATACTGTCTATACTTAGACTATAGACTATACTATACTTAACTACTAAACTATTAAACTAAGCAAACGACAATTATTAACAATTTTATTTGTCTTTGTAACGAAATTTATAAGTAAAAAATTAACCTAAGCCTCAGCCTTGGAAAATGAACTTAGGTTCACTTTACTGTACGCAAGGTTCACACTTACACTAATTTCAGGTTATTTTGGGGTGACTGTTTGTTTACTTCTGCATAGGCACATAAAAAAGTATAACTATTTTACATATTGAGTTCCGACTTCATTTCTCAACTATAATTGCAAAATACAATGACTTATAAATTTTAAATTAAAATTTTGAATTCGACTAAATAACCTTCCATTTTTAATAAAATCAATGTATATTTTCATAATAATGGATTTTTGTTTTATTCTGTTGACAATACAAAAAATTATAATTTTTTAGAGATAATCCCGACATTGTTTAAAAATGGACGACCCAGGTTAGTGAGTCACGAATGCTACAACTGACAACAATAATTTTAAATGCAATTTTAACACTCCTCTCTTGGAGTCATACATTATTATTTTTTGGACAATATTCCATCGCAATAGTTTTTTTTTTTTTAACTACTTAATGGTGCTCACCAGACACTAATTTATTTTAGGTACTTTGATTCTGATAAAAAAATTTAATTAAAAAGGTTTGTGAAAATAAAGACCAAATGAATGCCAAAGCCAAAATGACAATGAATTATGGCATCGCCATAGTTGATTAGAGCTAATTTTTACAGAATTATAACACCAAAATCATATTTTTAGCTGTTGTAGTTTTAAAGTTATGAATTTTTAAAGTATAGTAATAGTATGACTTCATTTGTCATTTTTTTAAACATGGACTGCATCTCCACATTCTCTGTGATCCAATTCCACTGTTTCGCATCACTTTCGTTTTAACGATAATTTTATATGTCATATTTCTTTTATTTTCAGAACTAATGCAGTTTTAAAAAATAATTTTAATAATGTCATACAATTATACATAAATTGTAGTTTATCTAACTATGCACTGTCACTGTGTATATCAGTAAATTTAATATAATTAGGGGTGTGCCGGACCCCGGTCCGGAATCCGGTTCCGCCGGATTTTGCACTATCCGGTGAAATCCGGTTCCGCCGGATTTACATGTATCCGGAACAACCGGATTCCGGAATCCGGAATATACCGGATTTCGGAATTTGCCAGATTTTGTGACTCACCGGATCATAATCTGAAATAAAAGTAATTCTCTTTCCCGAATTTCACACGATCACGATACATTAATCGATTGTTTCGAGCGTTGAGCTTGTTTAATGTTTAATATTCCGTACATACCAGAGGCTAGAGTCAGCACCGCTAATAGTGGCCAATAGTGTAGGGACTTTGATAAGAAAATTTAAACTTTTTGTAAAAATAAACCAATGGCATAGTTGAAAAGATGTAATTTTTTAAAGAATTATAACACCAAAATCATATTTTTAGCTGTTGTAGTTTTAAAGTTATGAATTTTTAAAGTACGACTTGGTTTGTCATTTTTTAACATGGACTGCATCTCCACATTCTGTGATCTCATTCCACCAATCCCGTCATGCGCAATGACTATATAGTTTATATAAGGCAACGCATTCCCTGCCTTATCACTAAAATACTGTTTAGACTTAGTTTAAACTTTCAACTTTGGCACATGAATAATTAATTAAAGCTTTCCCTGACCAATGGTTTAATAGTTTTTGCACACGGCAAACTCTTATGAATGAAACTCTGAGGTAGTACTACGATACAGTTATGCAAGTGGCTGTGAATGGTTGCCAATGACAACGTGTTGCACACGGTAAATTCTGATCATTTATAATATGGATTCTACCGGGTTGTTAAAGCTCAAATTAAAACATTCCAGTTTAAATGTCTTTAAATGCATTCTGAAACACAAGTTATCAATTATTTTGATGTAAATAGTGATAATAAATTAATATTTCCTAAGTATCGTCAACTTCCGCCATTAAAAAGGGGGGCGTGGCCAACCCCATGGCGAAATTAGGTTGAGCGAGCTGCATAACCTGCTGCGAACGCGTAGAAACATGGCGTCTCTCGTAAGACACTTATCCAAATGGAACGGAACTCAAATATATATCGAAAGTACTAATTTAATAATAAATAGACACACACATCGGAAAATTAAAAACTCGGATTTTTTGGCGCCGATTGCGAATTCCCATACACAAAAAGTAGTAGTCCACCTTGACTTACCGAAGTATCTACCAATAGTACCAAAATCCGGAATCCGGGAGAAACCGGTATCCGGATCCGGCGGATTTCGCATAAGAAAATCCGGATCCGGATCCGGTTGGAAAAAACGGATCCGGCACACCCCTAAATATAATGTATTAGTATTAGTATTAATATAAATTGGCTTACCAGATCTACGGCGTCCATTATACCCATATATGCTATATAGTCTTTATAAGGTATTGCATCCCCTTACTACTAAAATACTGTTTGGGGACTACTTATTTTGAACTTTCAACTTTGGCACATGACTAGTTACTTAAAGCTTTCCCTGACCAGTGGTTTAATAGTTTTTGCACAGGGCCAGGGCAAACTCTTATGAATGTAGCTCTAAGGTACTACCCAGGTATAGCCATTATGCAAGTGGTTTCGAATCGTTGTCCGTGACAATGTTTTGCACATGGAAAATTCTGATCATTTATAATATGGACTCTACTGGGTTTTTAAAGCTCAAATTAAAACATTCCAGTTTAAATGTCTTCAAAATGCATTCTGAAACACAAGTTGTCAAATATTTTGATGTATATAGTGGTTATAATTGAATATTTCCACCAATTGAAAGGGGGCGTGTGGTCACTCATCCAAAATGGCCCCTGCGAGCTTTGCGTAATGAGGTCTATGTAGAGGAGAGTTGTGAAAATGTTTCATGAGGTAGCACAATGAAATGTTGCAAAGGTATACTTCAAAAGAAGTATATGTATCATGTGGCGTGTAAAAATAAAATAACTCACATCTGCTAAAATTAGGAAAAAACTTTCGTGGTGAACGTAACTAATAAAGATCAATACTCGGAGGTCGAGATTCTATCTCTTAGGACCTTGGCCGTGAAACATAGGCTAGTAGTCTTTGAGGACTCTGGCCATGCAACCCGGCCTTGAGTAACAGGGTTTTGGGCAGGTTGCTTCCACTCATGAGGGGACAGTTTTGCGTCACAGCCCCCCTTACCCATTGAGTCTTACGGTCTGGACGTTGGATTGGAACGGCTTTACTTCCTCTCCGGGGATGACGTTGCGTTGCCACCCCCACCGCCCAGGGAGCCGTACGTTCCTTGGTGTGGCACGGCTTTGCCTCCACTCCGGGAGTAGTCACAAGCTTAACTTTCTCCCACATTTCCTGGGAGTTGTGTGAACATGGGTCAAAACGGCTTTACTTCCTCTCCGGGGGAGGCGTTGTGTTACCTCAACCCACCGTTCGAGGAGTGGTCCAGTCGGGACGAAACGGTCACCTAGGAGCGGCTTTCTCAAGGCCGCAAAGCCGCATGTTTTTAACCCTCAGCAAGGATTTAAAAGAAAACTCAAGCCTCATATCCATTATCGGCGACACATAATCATGTTAGCGCGCGCCTTCCGTTGCGTAGGAAGTCATGCATTTTGACTGGGATTTTTTAGCTTCAGAAGGGAAACCTCCCCCCCCCCCCCCCCCCTTACTAGTCGGTCACGCCTCGAAGAGGCAAAATCCCTTGTAACACCACTCGAGCAAGTGATGCTGAGCATCGACCTCACAGAGCTTGGTCTTTGCCCGACCGGGTGAGCGTAACTACTTTATTGTATCCCTCTATATATGTGACAAGAAATGTCAACAACCTGTGGTCGCTCTTTTTTGTCACATAATTTTGGCTAGTACATAAATTTAGTAGAAAATGTAGCTACTTTATTGTAGCCCTCTAGATATATGGTTTTTACTGGGTTTTTAAATATCAAATTAAAACATATTTAAAATACTTCTATGTTCATTCTAAAGCACAAGTTTTCAAATTATATTTTGATGTAAATAGTGGTAATAATTGAATATTTCCTAAGTATTGGCATCTTCCATCATTCAAAAGAGGATATGGCCATGCCATGATTACTGGGACAAGTGTAACGAACATCAGACACAACCTACCTCAATGGGAATTAGCACACATATACATCAATAAATAATGCCTATCAGAATTTCATATGAAAGACATATCTTTAAGTTTCTTCAAAAATTTTAAGCTAAAGATGCTTTGTATATACCTATGAATTTCTAAAACTAAAGTCGATCAAACAAGACAAAACAGTACAATGGAGTGTAGGTCAAGATGTCCCCTATTGTGAATGGAAAAGCACCAATGTCCAAAAATTAAAAACTTGGATTCTTCTGCGCCAACGCCCAATTCCTATACAAATTTTGAAGTGGTTTCCCTTGCTTTTTGTAAGTGCCTACTATATCACTTTGAAGCGACTGCTGCGCTGTACCTAGCAAAACTATGGATCTATAACCTGTGTACACCACAGTGGTGAACCTAGGAAAACCATGGACATAGGCCTGCATATCCCACGGCAAAAAATTATCATTGGCCTTGTCTTGTGGTAAACGCTAAATGATACTAAACATTGGGTTTAGGGATCAATTACCAGATGCCAATCAAATTTTACTAGGCTGAAATCTTTTTTTTTTCTCATATGAATTTAATAATACAATATATTTTTTAATTATTTTGTTCATTTGTAACAAAAGTGTTAATTTTTATTTTGTAATAATTTAAATGCACGTTATGTACCTATTATCATGTGTTTTAACTTAAACAAGATGTGGTGGCCTTAAATAATAATCCGGTAAACTGTGTTAAGATAGGCCATAAACTCCCAGAAACATTTTAGTGAAACCAATGATTAGCACAAACTCTTGGGACCAAAGCAAAGGGCTCTTATTTGCAGTTATGTGCTACTCCCAGGTTCAGCCAGCATGATGATCATAAACAGAGGCGCTTGTGAAAAAAAAAGCTGTCGGAACCCACAACACATATTTTAACAGTCACAGCAGTGCTTTCCAAGCATTAATTTTACCCCATGCCCACCTGATCACATAATATGTTGTAATATGTTCTTCCCCCAAAAACACACATATTAGTGGGAACAAAGAAAAGAGGTCTTCATGCTGCCATAAAGAAAATTTAATTTCAAATTAGCTGCCTTTATTTTTAGTTTAAAAATTCACAATTGTAGGATAAAATTTAAAATAAGTTTTTTGTGAAACATACATTTCCTATATCCTAGAGCTTTGGCTCTGGTGCCCCCCCCCCATCCCCGTATGGAAAATATTTTGGCCATCCCCCCACAAGGTAGAATATAAGGATGCATTTTATGTATGAAGCGGCCAGATACAACCATAAAAATACTAAGAAATGCTCCTTACAAGTACCTTGCCTCAAATGTAACGAGACTTAACCATTATCTGCCTCACAACCTCTGAAATAATAAAAATATTTATATTTCATAGAAAAACATATTAGCATTGCATGAGCCTCATTCCCATGCATTCCTGTAGGGCTCATGCCTTGTGCAAAATAATAATACAGGTACTATTTTTGTTTAATCTTGCAGGTATTAAATGAATTTTTTTTAAAAACTTAATAAAGGCCAAAGTTCATGGTTTTGCTAGGTACACCACCACAGTGAGCCTACCTTATTATTTAGATATATATATTTCTCCTATATTTCCCCCCAATCATCATCAGTAATTACACACTTTTATTAGGCACACAGTGTGTAAACATCATAACAAATTTGTGACACCACTCCCCCCCCCCTTTTTTTTTTCTCCTGATGTGTGGTGTTGTGATATCAATGGCTTCTTAGGTTTTGGTGATAATCTTGTAAAGTGAAATTCAGGAACAATTTATGATATCAAATGCTTATGTATACTTGTAACTACAGAAAAACTACTCTAATCAACAGGACTTGTTCGTTCAAATGGTACAAAGCTCCAGGTGGGAGATAGGATTGTGTGCAATGATCATCGGGCTTGCATACGATTTATTGGAGCAGTGCCACCAACAAAAGGTGATTTCTTAATGTGAACAGCAAATGTTTTATTGTTGCAGTAAACTACTAAAATATTAGAGCATCATTATACTGAATTGTTCCTAGTACAGACTGGGCCTGATTATAAGCCCCACCCTAACGTTTAGTACTATCTTTAAATTATTTTCTTTGCTATTTTTTAAGGAACATCTTGACTATAGGCCCTACTCCTTGATTAAATGTAAAGACTTTAATTTGGGAGGAAAAGTGCAGCTTATACTCGGAACAATGCAGTAATTTTTCTTCTGGCTTGTCGTAGCTAAATTATTATAATGTTAATAATATTCAGGAATCTGGTTTGGAGTGGAATGGGATGACCCTAATAGAGGCAAACATGATGGATCTTATGAGGGAGTTACCTATTTTCATACCAGGTGATTTAAATTTACAAGTTGTGCTTTTTTTTTTTTACAGATATTTTGTGTACTGCTTTGTTTGCGAGAGACAGTATTTTGAAAGTATGAAAAGTAACCCAAAAAAAAAAATAATTACATTGTCCCGATTTTCGGATAAAAAGCTGTCTATTTACCTGAATATTTTTCTGTACAAGAATTATTGATTTGTATTGGCAATTAAATTTGAACAAGCTTTGTCTTTGTGTCTTAAACCTGTGTTTTTTTCCCCTGATTTTACTTTCAATTAAACTTAACTTATCAGTTACGAACTGTGTCATGTCAGTGCTATCCTGCTGAACTGAATACTGATAAATCTAGTGTGTAAATTGATGACATTTAGCTGGTAAGGGATATGTTTATGTTATTGTAGTTGTGTTAATAAATTGAACATAAAACTCATTGAGAAAAGGTGGGGAGGTATCTGTTCCTTTAGATCAGGGGTGGGAAAACTATGGCCTGCGAGCCGCATGTGGCCCAGCAACTAATATTATGCTGTCCTCAAAGGCATTTAGAAATTTTTAAAAATTACTTTGTTTTTAAGTTTTTTTTGTTGAATTTTACAGAATTCCTTGTACCGTTATGATTGTTTTAACATTTTTTAAGAACTTTCTTTCTAATTTTCTTTTTTTTTAACAGTCCTTGACTTTTGTCATGTAAAGCTAAAATGCGAATTTACCGATTTTAATATAGAGAAATGTTTATCGATATGTAAAAATTGGACATAATAAACATGCCGTCCCCCAATAGCTTTACATTTGTCAATGTGGCCCTCTCCACACAAATTTTGCCCACCCCTGCTATAGATCATTAAGCCAATATTTATGGGGCATAGAAAATGAAGATAAATATTCTCAACATTTTCTTCAATAATTGTTCTAGTAATTTTATTTAAGTAATTATTTATCCAACAGCCATCCAAAGTCTGGTTCCTTTGTGAGGCCAAAAAAGGTAAATGGAGGTGTAACCATTGTGAATGCCTTGCATGAAAGGTATGGCCTTAAGAATGATGAGGAAGCTGGAGTTCAAAAAGAGGGCCTTTTTGTTGTAGATCAGTTTCTGAATCAAACGATAGTAGAAATGATTGGTGCCAAGAAGGTCAATCAACAACAAAGGTAATAAAAGGATTTTTTTATTATGAAACTGTTTTATTAAGTCACAGTTATCAGATGTACAGTTTTACCACTGTTTATTTTTGTAATTAATAGGAATGTAAAATTGCTACTATTAAACCATTTCTGAATTAATGAAAAGGGAAATTTTGAAATGCATGTTCCATAGACTGGACTAATATTGTAAGTTTAAAAAAAAAAAAGACTTGGGCTGATTATAAGTACTTAATGATAAATATTGTTGATTTTTTTTTTGTTGGAAGCTAAATCAAATTAAAACAGATTATATGTACCTAAATCCAGTTAAAAATGGTAAAAAATAAAATGAGTAAAACAGAGTAGGGTTAAACCTGAAAAAATAAACGCAACAAAACAGCGAACGTGTTAGCAGAAAGCCTTCGCCAGGGAACAAAACAACAGAAAAAACGGTGTAAAAATAAGAAATAGCACTTAGCTGGTAAGTAGTATCTGTGGGCAGCAATAGAAGTGTGTCACACTTTATTATATTATTTTAAATAAACTCTTTGTTTTATCTCTTACACTCCAATTAAGGTTATCTTTGATTTCCACAGCCAGTTCAACAAGCTTAAGAAAGTCTCTGTCTTTGAAATGAATGTATACAGCGGAGGTCCAGCTGGTGAGCTGGGACGCCTGTGTCCCAATATTATAGATCTGGACTTGTCTGCAAACCTTATATCATCCTGGGAACAAGTTGCTGAAATGGCTAGACAACTTCCACTACTTGTTGAGTTTAATGTCAGGTAAGAATTCGTTTTAACAACCGTTAAGAATTTTGTTTTGGCATTGGTAAATCAGTAATGCAGTAGCCATTTTGTTGTGTTTCAAAAATGTTTATTGTCACTGTAGGCCATAGGTCTAATCATAAAAGCATGACACTTTGAAATTCAAGTTTTGGGCCACAATATCTCTTTTTTGCAATTGCTTTTATAACAGATCATTTCAGCTGCCTTTATGCCATACCTTTTTCAAGTCTCATTATCAAATCCTTTTTTTTTGGTCAAATTTAATAAGAGGTAATTTTTTCTTATTTGATAAGATATAAGTGAAACATTTTGCACTGATCATTTATTTGAATTCCTTCACAGTGAAAATAGACTTGTTGTTCCCAAAGATCCAAGTTCTTTATCATCATGTTTTCCAAAAGTAAAAAATGCAACAATGAACCAAATGAACATTTCATGGAAGGAAGTCCTCACCTGCTGCTCAATGTTTCCTTCTCTTGAAATGGTCAATGTCTCATTCAACAATATCTCCCAGCTAGCTGATGCCTCTCATGTGCTCAAGCGCCTGAGGACCCTCAATTTAATGACTAACAAGTTATCTGATTGGGAAGAAGTGCTAAAGCTAGGAAGTCTACCCTCGTAAGTTAGGACATTTTTCAGCTTTTAATGGCTCCTTAAGCATGCACTATTATGGATTTTTAAAAATTGCTTTCAGATTACTTAAACTCTAAAGCCTTAAATATAATCTAAAGCACCCATCCTCTTCTATATTTCAAAGTGTTCAAATATTTCTTGATATAATCAGTTTATAATTCAATCTGGCTTCCTGTTCATTTTCTAATTTTTTTTCTTAAAAATAAAAAAGATTTTGTTTTAAAAAATTTGGGGGGGGGGGGGGGGGGGGAATGGTGCCTTATCAATAATTTATTGAAGTCCTTCATTTTATTATCCTACATCTAAATGAATGGGAAGAGTTGTATACAATTTTTTTTCTCCAGGCTTGAGACACTTATCATCAGTGAGAACGAGATCAAGACTATTTACTTCCCTGACTGTTCGCCAACAGAGAAAACATCAGTATTTAAAAAACTAAAATCTTTAATTGTTAAAAGAAATGCTATCCTTGAGGTAGGCTTATAGGAATTTTTTTATCATATTGCCTTGGTCTATTTATGCTCAATTTCTTCATTCAAAGCGATAAACTTTTTCTTTTTTTCTTCCTTTTTTGTTCTTGCACGTTTTGAAATTTTAACTTGAAATAAATGAATAACTACAAGCTTTTAAAAAATAAAATACAGCTGGGAAAGTTCACCGAAAGGGTCATCTTAAATTAGAAGTGTGTTTTTCTTTAAAAATTGCATCTATATCTACTAACTATCCTGTTAATGTTATTGGAAAAGTAAAAACTTGACAAAATAAAATTGATTGGTAAAAATTTCACTGGGCCTGTTCAAATAAAATTAAAATTATTAAAGATTAAAATATTTTGTTGTTGACAGTGGTCTTCCATAAATGAACTCAACAAATTGCAAAAGCTGGAGGAACTGCAGATTGCAGAAAATCCAATTTTGAGGACTTTTAATACTGAAACAGTGCGACAGCTGTTTATTGCCAAAATTGGTGGCCTCAAACTCTTCAGCAGAACACCCGTATGTCATGTCATGTCATTAACTCTTTGTGTGTGTGATTAGTTCTTTTTATCCATATTTTTATTTTCATTTTAAAGTTTGAAATACTTCTTAAAGCTGCTTCGTTATGAAACTTAATTTTAATCAACCTTTTAAAGGTTGCACAGCTTTTCCTCAGTATTCCTCAGGTCGATTTACTCAACAGATTTCATTTGAAGAAAGAAAGGGCTCAGAAATCGACTACCTCAAGCGTTTTGGTACAGAGTGGAAACTGGCTGGGGGGAACTGTGACAAATCAAAAAACAATCCTAGCAATGAGTTTATTGTCAACCATCCTAGATATCAAGTTATTGCCGATAGTAAGAATTGGTTTTCTCTTAATTTCACCATAAATTTGGGACTATGAAATGGGAAATATTGGCAATTTTAGCTTACCATAAGAATACGATTTAATACTCTTTGATCTTTAAATGTATAAAACAAACAATTAATTTTTGTCAACAATTTTTTACTATCATAATTTAATTTGATGACATGTTATATATTTTATTGAAGTAAATTTTTATAGACTCTCCTACTTTTCATGTTTAGTTTGATTTGTATTATAATAGAATTATGAATTGGGGAACAAATTAAATGTTTGTAAAAAGCTAATAAAGTTGTGCTTATTTGTACAGAATGGGGAGCCCCGGAAGACTCAGAACTAGGAGAGAAATCTACAGCTTTAAAAGACAGTTTATTATGTAAGTTGGTTGCTTAAATTCACAAGGGCACAATGAATATTATTGTATCATTAAATTTACTACTTGCATGTTTATTTCGTATTCAGTTTTGTGTACTCTGCAATGAGCTTTATGACCTTTCTACTTAATTTGACTTTGTTTAAAAAATATGACTGTGTCTTCTTTTATTTTTAGCCATCAAGATATTCTGTCCAAAGCATCCAGAGAAAGGAACGTTAGATAAAAAACTTCCAGGTACAAAAAAATTATACTTTAAATATATAGAGTGGATTATTTGCAAAATTAATTGCTTCATAGTCTGTCTTTATCTGAATATGGAATAAGTTTAGTTAAATGCTGTTGTATTTATGTCTTATTTCTAATTTCTAACATTAAAACTAATTTAGAATCTTTTAGTATCACCTAAACTCAGCTATTAAGTATCTTTTGAACAAAAATAATGATGATGCTGATCATTTGATTAAAATATTTTTAAAATCTCCTTAAAAATGTTATTCTATTGATCTGACATTGAGATTTTTCCTCAGGTACTATGTCGATTCAAAAACTAAAAACTTTGATACAAAGATTATACAAGATACACAATGAACCAAAATTAGCATATTCTAGTCATAAGGTATGATTGACAATATTAGTTTTAAAAAGCTTAATTATGACTCTTTTCTTTAAAACTTGTATCCAAGTAGCCTCTTAAAGTTATTACAAAGTCTTTTTTTCTTTTTGATTTCTTAGTTGTGATTTTTATAGACTCTAAATCTTTGTTAAGTTAAACAGAAACTGAGAATACATTTAATTTTTCAAGATCTAATATACTGCTTTAATTGGTTATTGATAGCTGATTTCAAAGTAAATCCTACTTTTGTATTTTTTATTTTTTACGTATGGGTTTCCTATTACTATTATTTCTTAGATTCCCCTGCTCTATTTAAAATTGTTTAAGAATTTAAGTCATTTAATACACCACTGTTTTTAACAAATGTAATTGAAGTCTAATGTGCAATGCTTTGTACCTTTTTAAATTTGTACATGTTTTTCCTTGACATTAATATTCTATTCTCTTTTGTGTTCCTAGAAAGTCAATGGACCAGAGATTGAATTGGACAATGACATGAGACAACTTGGTTTTTTTTCCATTGAGTCAGGAGATACAATCCTGGTTTCCTGGTGACTTGAGTTTGTGTCAACATCTTCAGCCGCTTCCCCAATACCTGTGATAAATAGATTGGTATATGAATTAATTTATGTAAGAATATCTGAATTTAATTCCATCTGCCTTCTGTATTGACATGCTGCTTATGCAAAGTTCATCAATTAGTTCAAACAACAGCTGTTAGGCTTTATAAACATTTTAAAGCTCAGGTCACATGATTCAAGATTACAGGCTGCTTGTGAGTCCTGTTTATCTCTAAAGAAATATGAACTGTCTGTTCAATGTTATACTGTGCGATTTGATCTAAGCAATGTTTAATAGATACATCTTAGCCAAATAGTTTCTTGTCTGGTTATTCAAAGGATTGTGTATTTATTAAGCAACTAGTCTAGATAGTTTTATTCAAAGAAAAATTGAATTGAATATTGTTGTTAAAAAAATTACGTTTTCAATTAAATAGCTTTCTGTGTAATTTTTAAAAGGACTCCACATTGTGTACAATGGGAACAATATTTACTAGTTTATATTATGATTAAAATATGTTGGAAATCTTTTTTGAGATGGTCACTATTGCTACTTTTTACAATTTTCTGTTGCAATGAATGGTGATGAAATTAATTTTTTTGTCTTACTTCTGTATTTGATTTAACACATCCCTTCATTTCTGTCTGGTCTTTATTCTAGAATACCCAGATATCACACGTTGAACAAAATTATGACAAAAAATTTATTTCATTGATAAATGAGATAAAATTTAGAATAGGAAAACCCCTGACCTCAAAAATAAGACATACCTAGCTTTTTTTTTAGTAGCCCCTGTCATCGAGTAGAGATAATATTAATTAAATGGAAGCAATGTTAGGGATTCAATGTTGAAAATTGAGACAAATTTGATATTTGAAAACTTAACTGAAGGAGATTTTTGTAAGCATCATGTCAAGATTTTAATGAAAAAAACATTGATATACCGTACTGCATTAATAGGGAAACAAACCATTGATAGACTGCATTAAGAGGGAAACAAACCATTGATAGACTGCATTAAGAGGGAAACAAACCATTGATAGACTGCATTAAGAGGAAAACAAACCATTGATAGACTGCATTAAGAGGAAAACAAACCATTGATAGACTGCATTAAGAGGAAAACAAACCATTGATAGACTGCATTAAGAGGGAAACAAACCATTGATAGACTGCATTAAGAGGGAAACAAACCATTGATAGACTGCATTAACAGGGAAACAAACCATTGATAGATTGCATTAAGAGGGAAACAAACCATTGATAGACTGCATTAAGAGGGAAACAAACCATTGATAGACTGCATTAAGAGGGAAACAAACCATTGATAGACTGCATTAAGAGGGAAACAAACCATTGATAGACTGCATTAAGAGGGAAACAAACCATTGATAGACTGCATTAAGAGGGAAACAAACCATTGATAGACTGCATTAAGAGGGAAACAAACCATTGATAGACTGCATTAAGAGGGAAACAAACCATTGATAGACTGCATTAAGAGGGAAAGGGGTTAATCTAATCTTTTGATTATTTTATTTTAAAACAACAACAACAAAAATTATTTACATTTTTGTCTCCTCATAAATTTATGGTGGAAATTATATATATATATTATTTTTTTAGATTTCCATCTCATTGAAATTGTGATTCATCTGTCTTAATCAATAAATGAAACAATAGATTTGTATCATTTTTATTAACAATGCTTGTACCGAATTCCATCTCTGTTGTGCAAATCAGTTCAAAAATGAATAACTGATTTTGTGCGTATATTTAAATGATTTAATCATAATAAACAAGACTAAGAATAAACATTTTTTTATAAATAATTTGAGTTTTGCATTTATTTACTAGAAAGTTTTAATTATTGTTTGTGGAGATGATATTGAGGAATGCATCCTCAATCTAATTGAGACAAGTTTATGACATAACTGTTATCACTCTATTATGGACCACCCTTATTAAAAAGAAGTCATTTTCCTTTTTGTTAAGTTGATTGAAAAGTTTGCATGTCTTTTTTTTTTTTTTTTGCATTTTTGCAAGTACACTGAATTTTTTTTTTGATTACAATAAACATCCCCTTCACTGTACATGTCAAATGATTGTTTTATGATACCAAGGTTCTTGTAAACNTTTTTTTTTAAAAATTATTTATTTTTTTTTTTTTTTAGTTGATTGAAAAGTTTGCATGTCTTTTTTTTTTTTTTTTGCATCTTTGCAAGTACACTGAATTTTCTTGTTGATCACAATAAACATCCCCTTCACTGTACATGTCAAATGATTGTTTTAGGATACCAAGGTTCTTGTAAACTCAAGATTCACATACAAGACATCAAAAATTTGTTCAAACATTCTTATTACAATCTGAATTACGTATTATATAAGCTGAAGTGTATCACATATTTAGTGACATAACACTCCGAATTTCAGAAATGGTTTTAATAACCTATACAATCTCACTTCACCTGGAACCTATCCTTAATAAATATATAGGAACTGCAATTACTATTTAAATTTAAAGAAAAAGGTGATAAGGGTTGTAGAATGGCGATTGAAAGGCATTTGTCAGGGTGTTTTAATAATTAAGCTGTTGCAAGGCAGAGTTATCTCCCTTCAAAGAGCGTAATATTATTGACATTTAAGTTATATGTCAATGTAGGCATTCTCAGTCGTTGTTTTCCCTCTAATTAGAAAGGGGAAAAGGTGGAAAAATATATTGATATTTTTTTCTCAGTCTCACACTTAAATCTATTACACTACTTTCAAGATCTGATAAAATCATTTGCCATCAAAATTATTATTTTTTCACAGTGAGTTCAGTCGCACTCACAATATTCAGAGACTTTACTGGTAAAAAACATTTTCATGTTAAGTGCCTTGATGTAGTGATTTAAACTGGCTTTGAAAAACGTAAAAAAATATTAAAATAATTTAAATAATAATAAGGTGAACGAAAAGTTTGGCATTTAGTCTGAAACTCTTTTGTGAATTAAAATCGTACGAGGTCACCTACAAGAGATAAATTAGGAAATGGCTACATTTACGGTTTCACTGCTGAGGACTTGTAATAAATGCAGGCAAATAATAAAACCCTCGTTATCATTTGCACGCAACACATATCTTAATTCGAGACTTAAGGTAATCATTAATTTATATAAGTGAGTTGAAGTTTTTACTTGGGTATAATAATTAGTGAATCAAATGTCCTGTTTTTGTAATGTCAGTCAGTGATGAGAGTCGGTGAGACTCTGACTCTGATGAGAGTCTCACCACACAGACTCTCATCATCATTGTTATTGTGACAGTCATTGTCACTCAGTCATACTCATCATACTCATAGTTACTTCAGAAAAGCAAAAGAGACTACTTCAACATTTGTAGGTGAAATAGGCGTTTGCGCAGAAGAATCCAAGGCTAAATCTGAGGACGAATGCCACAGCGTCTTTTGGGTGTTTATAGTTGCAAAAATTAGGTAGCTACTTGGATAAAATTTTCAAGTTGAATGAATTAAGAAATGAACACATCTCTAATATCGCCCTGGTTAAATGAAGTAATAATATGTTTTCATGTAGCCCTTTGCCTTTTGGTTAAAAATTTATGATTTTTTTTGTGAATAAAAAATCACTTTCATAATAGGCCTATAGAGTAGGGACCTCGGTATCGACCGGAAATACCCGAAAAACGGGTATCGTATTTTCGTTGTCATTATGGCGACCTCTACTTTTTAATTTACTGAGGGTATCGTTGTTTCGCGTTCATAATCGATTTTTAGCATAATAATATAATTTTACTTCCGCCAATTACTTAAAGCCGACATCTTTCCTGTTATATTAAGAGTTCGTTTGATTTTTTGGGTCAAGATTAAAGCTTTGAAAATTGAAGTTAAAAATTGGTCAATTGAATATCAGTGATTTTAATTTTTGGGTTGGTTGCCATGGACCTGGCTGACACTGACATGGGAATGATAAGCTCTTGTCTTTGACTTAGATAGTGATAGGCTTAGTTTAAGTATTATAATAGTATTTATACTATTATAAATGATTTAAGGAGTGGGATAAATAGCTTTTATTACAACTAATATATTTATCATTTATATTAGTTTATATATTTATAGATAAATATTTATTTGTATATATATATTATATATAATGACCATTATGCATTAGGCTAGAGGCCTTGTATACATATAATATAGTATAATACAAAGTTTACTATATCAGGGTTAAGGCCTAGACCCAACCCAACTAACTTGTAGGGCCTATTATAATAAATTATATTTAATGATATTTTAGGATATGTAATAAAATTTTAATGAATATTGTGATTCTTACTTAAGGCAAAAACTAAGTAAAACATTTTGAAATATTCACTTACCTTTGGTATTGAAATATCCTATATTTAATCACATATCACAATATTCCACAAGAGAATTATTATATAATCCTCGGTTTCTCAAAGAAAAAACACACTTTCTGGCACTACAATCCAAGAATTACTTAAGATATAATAACCTGTACTTACCTCTAGTAAATGACTAGAACTTATTTTATTAACAGCTAAAGTCAAAGTTGATTCTAATAATACATGTGGATTTGTAAAACAAGATTACAAACTTAAAATAAATGACATGCTGATTGTTTTGTCATACTCATAGGAATAATATAATATATAGTATACATATGTAGAAAATGGTAAAATAAAAAGTGTAATTGTCAATTTTAAATAAATAAAACAAATAATCCCTTTATTATTTGTTTATGCTTATAAATGCTAAACAATTCCACAGAAAATCTGCAATTAATATCTAAAGAATAATATTATTATTATGATTTTTGGGAAATTAAAAACAAAATTAAAACAAAATTTTAATTAATTAATTACAAATAAGTGATGAGTCAGCATTTTTATACATTTTTAATAGGCAAATAATAAAGTTGTTTTTTTAAATATTTGCGGCACATTAACAAAAACTAATGTATATTTTGTGGCTTTATTTAGAAGTACTCTTATTTAACTATGTTCCCTGTAAATATTATATTTTTGTCTCATTTTATAATAAAGTTATAGGCGTTTAAAAAAAAGCAAAATGAGGGTCACAAATGTGGAGGAAAATCCCATAGTAAAAAAGTGGTTTTGAGGTCCCTACTAAAAAATTCATAACTTTTGAACCACTTCAGCTAGAAAGTTGATCTTGGTGTTTTTGTAATCTATTCTCCAGGCTCTATACAGCTGTAGTATTTTTATATTTTTAAGAATGTTTTGAAATTTTCATCAAAGTGGCTACTATAGAGTGAGATTTGTGACCACTTTTCAAAATTTTTTTACAAAAAGGCTCATAACTTATAGCAGAGTGGACAAATGATATGAAACTTTCCAGAAGTTTTCATCATCGTATTATCACATCTTTGTTGCTTTGAAAACTTAAAAAATTAAATAGAATATTTTAAAAATATTTTTTTAATGTCATTAAAAAACTTTTTAAAAAAATAATTAAAAAAATAATTGAACAAAATTAATTTATTTAAATACAGGAAATATAATAGAGGCAAATTTACTATAAAAAGTATGATTTAATTTGAAAGGGAGCAAGATCTGATAAAATATTTGTTAATATGTCTAATATTGTATAGATATTACAATAAAACCTAATGTTAATTAAGATGGAACTTGATTGATTTATGAAATTATAAAATGTCATTAGCTTTCTTATCTGTCAACTAGTGACAAATAATACTGTTTCCGGTTTATTACTTTCATTTTCCGCCAATGTTTTTGTGGTTTTAGAGACTTGAAATTTTACATGGTCATTTTTTATACAATTTTACAGGTACACCAGGTCGATTTAAATTGGGACAACGAATAGTTTTCAAAATATTGATAAATTAGACTTGGCTGCTTTGTCACATTTTTTTTATTTACGACATACTGATATTACTGAAAACAAAATGGATTTCGTTAAAGCCCGTTCATTAACGTAACTAGAACAGTAATTCGTTCGTTGATCTGACGTTTCTAGTGCGAAAAAATAATTTTTTAGTGACCCTATCATCCAGCACACCCAAAAAAGCGTCTCAAAAACCCCATGGGCCGCGATTGCGTCAAAATAGCCTCATATCCAAGTACCTAGTTTAGGCTAGGTTGAGGAATCAATTTAGGGTTGAGGTTAGGCCTAGGGATCGATTTAGGGTTCAGGTTAGGCATAGGGATCGATTTTTTAGGGATACATTCGTGAAAGAATTAACTGGTTGCATCAACCAAGATGGCGGCATTCGTCCTCGTAATTTACCTAATCAAAGTTTTTAATTTTTAGACGTTGTTGATTTTCCATTAATAAAAGGACTATTTTGTCATAAAATTGTGGTATCCTTCTGGTGACTTCCGACCACATTCACATGTTCACAATTTATAAGGAGATAGACATAGTTCATTCAATCATAGTGTTGAGTTGAGGGCACTCCTCAGAACGGCAGTCCCAAATTAAAAATAGAATATTATTTAAATTGTGCGGCTACCAGCCTAATAGCCGCCCATAATTGGTGACATATTTTTTTAATGTCTAATGAGTCTAATGCTCTATTTAACTTTATTCATTTTTTTTTTAAGGTCGCGATCTTCATTAGTATTAGCCTCTTCATCATCATGTTCTCCTGAAAAAAAAATAATTTTTTTTTTAAAAAGAAGAACAAAATGAAAGACAATGTAAGAGAGAAGCGAAAGTTATCTTTGTTGGAATGCTGTTTTGTATTAAGATAATATTCAGCAAGCCACGGTCACACTAACCAAAGCATACAGTCCTGAAAAAACATTATTTGTAATATGAACTGGCGCTTGTGGTCTGCCGGCCATGGTATTGTTTATTTTATATTACTACAAGCAATAATTAGTCTGCAAACAAAATTTGAAGTAAAAAATATGTCACCGATTTTAGGTGGCTGTTAGGCTGGTAGCGGACACTTTCTAACAAAAAGTATTTTATTTTTAATTTACGGACTTTTGTTCTGAGGAGTGCCGCCATTTTTTATCAATCTTATTTTTAGCAATTCATATTTGTATATAAGGCATCTTTCCCTCAAAAATTTTTATGTAGATTTAAATATGTCTTTCATATTAATTTCTATTAAGTTTAAAGTATCATATATTGATGTTTCGCCAATTCTCATTGACGTAGGCATTGTAGGTCATGTCCGATGTTCGATATACTTGTCCCAGTAACGTGTATTACCATAAGGTTTCTCAGCCTAATTTCAACATGGCGTGGGCTATGCCCCCATTTTAATGACGGAAGCTGCAGATACTTAGGAAATATTCAATTATTACCACTATTTATCAAAATATTTGATAACTTGTGTTTTAGAATGAACCTTGAGGTAATTTTTAAAAAATATGTTTTAATTTAAGGTCTAAAATCCCGGTAGAGTCCATATTATAAATGATCATAATTTGCTGTGTGCAAATCGTTGTCATGGGCAGCCATTCACAGTCACTTGCATAATGGCTAAGCCATAGTACTAGCTCAGAGTTTCTTTCACAAGAGTTTGTCATGTGCAAAAACGATTAAACCATTTTTCAGGGAAAGCTTTAATTAATTATTCATCTGCCAAAATTGAAAATGCAAAATAATTTGTCCCTTAACAGTATTTTAGTAATAAGGGAATGCGTTGCCTTATGTAAGCTATATAGTCAATGCCCATAACAGGATCAGCGGAATGAGATCACAAAATATCGAGGTTTCGTCCATAGTATAAAATTTTAAACGAACTCACACTTTAAAAATTTGTACCGGTAGCTCAAAAAGTTATTTAAATATATTATATAGGTATTTAAATTAAAAACATATGCTTAAGTCATTGGGACCGGAGCCCATTTTCAATGCAAGTAAGTACATAAAATATTTCTAAGCTATACTATGAATGCCAATAAAAAAAATTAAAGCCTAGCCTTAGTGCCCTTAGTCTCAGCATTTTCTAAATCAGAAAATTTGTTTGTCAAAAATCCCTATCAGTGAGTACCAATCTATTAATTTTTTTCCTTATTATTTATTTAAATTTGGTCAATGCAAATGGATCCTAATGTATGTCCAATAAAAAACATAGGCCTATATTATTATATTACAGAAAAGATAGTCTATAATATATACAGCCAACATTGCCATTGATGTGCATCCTGCAGACAATGTGGTTTAAATTTAGGTTAGAAGTTAAAAGTTAGATTGAAAGTGCTAAAATATTGGAAGTCTGAAAAACAAATTCCGCTAAATTCTTAGAAAGTAAGTTAGTTCTTTAAAGCATAAAATAATCGTATAAAACCTTAATAATTATGAAGACTATATGTATTTACAAAAGGTACATAGGAAATAATTTATTTAAAATTTGAATATTTATTCTTGATAGTTTGTAGTCATTATATGATTATATGCGTCACTGATAATTTTTTATGAATAATTATGATGCACCATGTTATCAACTGAAGTTTTAATACAAGTAGGTCATAGAGTGTCTTGCAGTTTTAAATCACTTGATTAACTAGTTACAAATGATACATTTTCATTTACAGTGTGAACAAAATGTGAGATTACTCACTACAGCACCACCCCCTTTAAATAATTCATCACTAAATGAGGAAAATGTGGCAGAAAAGCCAGATTACCCGACAGACTTTGAAGTGTCTTATGATGAGTTCAAATATGTGCTGCCGCTTCTCCCAAGGCCGACTGTACCTGAATTACCCAAGCATGCCACCTTCCCAACTCCTTCTGGTTGGTTTCCACCAAATGGTAATGTCAAGTTGATTCATTTATACTAATTTATAGCTAAGAGAGTTGTAGCTTGTTGTCTGACAGTGAGTGTCCAGCATAAATACAGTTTATTGGAATCTCATTGAGTTGGTGGTCTCATGATACTATAGTAGCACATTCAGAATTTTTCGTATCTGAGGTCACTCTTATTTGTCAGATGAATGAAATAGCGAAACGAGGTATGTGGAAGCTTGAATAAGAGAACATGACAAAAAACAAGGACGTTTCGGCATAAAGCCTTCTTCAGCTAACAGTAGAAATGAAAATAAAACAAAGAACAGAGCACAGTAGACAACTCAAGAAGTATCCATTCGTGTCGCCGGAAGTGGGAACACAGGAAGCGAGAGAATATAAATATTAACACTGTGAAAAATGAAGTCCACAATAATAATGGACCAGAATATTCAGGGATACATCAACACACAGCAATTAGAAAATAGATGAAATATAGGGAAACAGAGAAACATTAGTAGGATTTTTTTTTATTAATACCATATGGAGATATGGGGCCAAACAGCTGAATAAATTTATTTTCCATTTTAACCCTCTTTGGTGTGTTACTGCGTGAAATCAGTGCCGTAATGGTCACATCCAATGCACCTTTATGTTCTTTTCTGTTAAGCTTGAATGCAGTCCTTAAATTTATATTTTATTTGTCAGATAATGGACACATTGCCTTAGGCGCATTATGGGAAAGATTTCTAACGGTAAAAAACCTTCTTTAATCCCAGTGAAACTGAGATGTGACCTTAGTAAGGCAGCTACTCTTTCTGGGGAGTAAGCCACCACAGTTAGAAGACTTAACCCAACTTGGCTTGGGAGTAAAAGATACTTAGTGTTAGAAGACTTAACCCAACATGGCTTGGGAGTAAAAGACACTTGGTGTTTTGCTTTTATATTACAAAATGAAACAGTACAACAAAATATCTCATAGACATTGAAAATTTGACAACACCCAAATCTTCATAGAACATGTATGTTGTGTGTTTAGACATATCAAATGTCATTATTCATAATTCTAATAATTGAACAAATTTTTGTCATTTTTCTTTGTTTTTACAGAAGAATTAATAGCCAAACAGACATTTTTGATTCGGCGAACAAAAAATCATTTACTCCCTGTTTATCCTGAATTAAAGAGAGTTCAGGTGGGGCCCTATAAAGCTATCAAGCACTCTGTCATCATTCGTAAAATTGAGGGAGACATCTGGGTAAGTTATGATAAATGTAAAAACTTTATTTCAACGTTTATGTTGAAAGTTGGAGTCAACAATACAATTTTACAATGTTACCATATCAGATGACCTTTCCTTTGTAATGACCTTTCCTTTGTAAAACCATATCAGATGACCTTTCCTTTGTAAACCCATATCAGATGACCTTTCCTTTGTAAAACCATATCAGATGACCTTTCCTTTGTAAAACCATATCAGATGACCTTTCCTTTGTAAATTTTGTGTAGGCGTGATGTCATAAAATTAAGATGGAGTAAAAGAGCTGCACAAGTCTAGTCATGTTTTATATTGAATCTTGCTGTGAGATTATATTGCCAATGTTGCAACATCAAAACTTCCAGGATTTTATGTTAAATACTAGTATTATTAGTATTATCTCTCAGAAATTCAAACTAAAAGTTTGATGAAAATGGAATTAAAATTTAATTGCTTACATTTTTTCAACATTCAGAGATTGAGTTTTCAAAAAGTCTGATTGATATATTTGTTATTTTAATTGTGAAAGTTGGCTGTCATAAAAAAATTAAATGACAATGGGTTTAGCTAATTGTATTACAAAGGCGGTGGGCTATAGCTGTATATGGTACATTTAACATTGAAAGATTTAGTTAGTTTACCTACAACAACTGCGTCATCAAACTTCTGCGATTCCTCAACAGGCTCTTGAAGCTGAACTGCGAGAATACTTGCTAGAGAAGACCGGATTAAAAGTGATCAAGACCCAAGTGCATGAAGTTGGACGATTCATCCGTATACGAGGGATGCATAGGCCTCTTGTTGCCGAGTTTATGTTTGAGAGAGGCATGTGAAGGGTTGCCTCAGTCTGGTCCTCAATGTTTTATCTTCATTAATATTTACACACCATGTTAACTGTGTTATTGTATAACAAGCTGCCTGTTAACATGTTCATAAAACTTGCATAAATAGATTGAAAAATGTTGCAGTGTTTATTTTATTGATATCATCCCCCAATATTTTATGACCTTCACTTTTTTATGTTTTTTTCTGATTAAAAAATGTAACCTGACAAAGCTAGGTCATCAGGGTCAAGGTTAGTTCTGGGCAAGCTTTGGTGTGTAATGAATTGAAAGAAATAAGAAGTACACAGCATGTGTAGGCCTGACAACACGCAGATGAACAAACAAAAATGAGTCTAATGATTTCAATTGTTTTTCCGGTAATCTTTACTGTCCTGCTTGTCCTCATCTGTTTTGGCAGACATGGTAATGATGTTGCCATACTTGTCAGGCTTTCTCATCCTGCCATCTTCATCATCTAAACACTGACTAAATAGTGGGGTTTTTTATTTAAAAAACCAACCATTTTTACTTGCTTTATTATTAGTAGTGACACATCCTGTTAGTAGTGACATATCCTGCTTTATTAGTAGTGACATATCCTGCTGTATTAGTAGTGACACATCCTATTAGTAGTGACACATCCTATTAGTAGTGACACATTCTTTTAGTAGTGACATATCCTGCTTTATTAGTAGTGACATATCCTGCTGTATTAGTAGTGACACATCCTATTAGTAGTGACACATCCTATTAGTAGTGACACATTCTTTTAGTAGTGACATATCCTGCTTTATTAGTAGTGACATATCCTGCTGTATTAGTAGTGACACATCCTATTAGTAGTGACACATCCTATTAGTAGTGACACATCCTGGTGGCAAAATAAAATGGTGTAATATTTTTTTAAATTTTCTATAAAATATTTTCAGGATTGAAAGAATTAACTTGCTAGTTTCCCCTTGGTGACCAGGCCACAAATGACCTTCATTTAACACAAGTCTGTGATGTTCATCCACATACAGACCAATAAATTGATAGACCAGCAAGTACCCCCAGGGGGGCATATGCCATCAATGATGTTTTTCTGCTTTCCCTAGTGTAGGTCACCACTCTCTTGAAATCAGTCCCAAGTCACCTCCCTGGATAAAACCCTTCTTCATAATATGTTGAGTATTTCATTGGTCTGCCATGCTTTCTGTGGCTGGTACATCGGTGCCTGCCCGGTGATAGTTGACGCATGTTGAGTATTTCATTGGTCTGCCATGCTTTCTGTGGCTGGTACATCGGTGCCTGCCCGGTGATAGTTGACCTCCATTTCCAGAGTGCGTCCAATTTTTGGATACTGTATTTCATTATCTATACATTGGTCTTAGCGACAGTTGCATCTTGTAAGTCACTTCAGTTACATAAAATCTTCTTTAAACATTTCTTAATCAAGGTACCTTTAACCTGTTCAATGTTGGTCTCTATGTTTTTCTATGTGTCCCTCCCAAAGAGCAGGATTGTTCTTCCATGGACTTCAGAGTCCTTATTGCAGTTACAACTGCCATTACTAAAGTTGGTGCAGTAAGGTATGATCTTACTCCAGTTACAACTGCCATTACTAAAGTGAGTGCAGTAAGGTATGATCTTACTCCAGTTACAACTGCCATTACTAAAGTGAGTGCAGTAAGGTATGATCTTACTCCAGTTACAACTGCCATTAATAAAGTGAGTGCAGTAAGGTATGATCTTACTCCAGTTACAACTACCATTACTAAAGGGAGTGCAGTAAGGTATGATCTTACTCCAGTTAAGAACTACCATTACTAAAGTGAGTGCAGTAAGGTATGATCTTAATCCAGTTAAGAACTACCATTACTAAAGTGAGTGCAGTAAGGTATGATCTTACTCCAGTTAAGAACTACCATTACTAAAGTGAGTGCAGTAAGGTATGATCTCGACTTCAATATACAACAACCATTACTAAAGTGGGTGCAGTAAGGTATGATCTTACTCCAGTTAAAAACTACCATTACTAAAGTGAGTGCAGTAAGGTATGATCTTAATCCAGTTAAGAACTACCATTACTAAAGTGATTGCAGTAAGGTATGATCTTAATCCAGTTAAGAACTACCATTACTAAAGTGAGTGCAGTAAGGTATGATCTTACTCCAGTTAAGAACTACCATTACTAAAGTGAGTGCAGTAAGGTATGATCTCGACTCCAATATACAACAACCATTACTAAAGTGGGTGCAGTAAGGTATGATCTTACTCCAGTTAAAAACTACCATTACTAAAGTGAGTGCAGTAAGGTATGATCTTAATCCAGTTAAGAACTACCATTACTAAAGTGATTGCAGTAAGGTATGATCTTAATCCAGTTAAGAACTACCATTACTAAAGTGAGTGCAGTAAGGTATGATCT
>CAXITT010000022.1:1448877-1458889 GCA_964033795.1 Lymnaea stagnalis | reverse complement strand
ATTTTATGACGTTGTTTCAACTGTCAAAAATCTCCCAGCCCCCCCCCCCCCCTATTTTTTTGACGTAACTAATGGACGCCCCCTAAGGTGTTTGATAAAGTTGTGTATGATACTTCATGAAGTTGTGTACAGTACTTCATGAAGTTGTGTACGGTGCTTGATGAAGTTGTGTACGGCAGTGGTTCCCAAACTTTTAAGTTTAGCGGACCGGTGAACAAGTTTCGATTTTTTACCAGGGACCAGTGCATGATTTATTTTTATACTTTTATTTCTATTTGACAATAAATATTTATGTTATGGGGACCGGCAGCGTTAGGAATCTGGACCGGTGAAGGTCCACGGACCGCCATTTGGAGACCACTGGTGTACGGTACTTGTTGAAGTAGTGTACGGTACTTGACGATGAACGGTACTTGATGAAGCTGTGTACGGTACTTAATATAGCCAACTTTTCAGGCCCGCACCTAGGAAATTCTGGGCCCCAGGTAGCTGACCCTTCGTGTTTCAAGCATGTACGTATATTTTAAAAACTCGAAAAAGGACGGGCCCCTATCTATCTAGGGCCCCCGACAAGTGCCCCCCCCCCCCCCCCCCCAGGAGCGGGCCTGAGCTTTAAAGTTAATGGTTTGTAGAATTGGTCCCACGATTACAAAATTAAAATCATCTGCGGAAAACAATTTTTTTTCCGAAACAGACAGGCTGGGAGAACCTCGGTCTTAACCGATTGGGATCCCTTGACACTTATTTTGGAGGTACCGGTATTACGTAACTTTTTTTGGCGCGTCGCCAGATCTCTCTGTGCTTCATGTGGCGACATGAATCGAACTTCTTATAAATATCACATTCACAATGAGCTTTTGTTTTTTCTTCACTCGCTCCCCTACCACACCCCACAAAAAAAAAAGAGGGAAAAAAAACAACCTTTTACTTTAAAAAAAGAAAAAGAAAACCATGCAGCCACGTCAAACTTTACTTACTGACATGTCCTCCTTTGAAGACAATGACAACAAACATGCTATTGTTTCCATTCATCCCGCGATTACCTTATTGTGAGTGCGATTGTGATAACCACATGGCACACCCCCAAAACTAACATGCCAGTATTGTTGCAGCCGACAAGGCCGTGGTATGATCCATGCATGCCCAGCTATTGTTGCAGCCGATAATGTCTGAGGTAGTATGACGTCACGTGCTGTTCAGTGTGCCCCTGAACATGTATTGACAATAACACCGCGTAAGTTCCCATGGTCATGTTATTTCAAGTTCGCTTAGGGGAAATAAGTTCGAGTAGCAGACAGGCACAAGGAGTGTCTCTTTAAGTCAATTTCTTCCGGAGGGGCGTTAGACGTTCGGGTGGCCACTGCCGTAGGAAGGGGACGGCATTTTTGGACAACTTCTCAGTTTGTAGCATGGAAGGTAGTACGGAAAGTTGGGTTGAAATCGATGGCTCCTGGGCCAAATTGTGGAGGGTTCTGGGGAGCCTGAATTAATTGAATCTATCTTTGAAGGGTCCGGGAAGGAAGGGGGTGGTATCTATCAGCCTGGAAATGAGGCACCATGGCGCCCGGTGTCATACACACACTGATTTTACTCCGGCTATGACGCACCCCAGGGTAATCATTGGCACAAGCTTAGATACAACCCAGTGCTTTCACAATGATTGGCCCCAGGAAATGGGGAAGCACAAATTGTACGTGCCGACGACTCCTGAGTAAAAGCATGGGCAGGGTCTCTAGAGGGGGCTCTTTGAGCCCTCCCCTAGACAATTTTTGATAGATTCAAAATGCAAGAATGCAGTTTAGCACATATCTGAATTTAGTTTTTGCATCATACTACGCTTAATCGGAGATCTACATGAGGGGCGCTAATTTAAAATGCAGGTGTCACTGACACCGTGTCACTTGACCTCAAACCCGTCAAATGGGCGTGGCAACCCATACGGCTGCTTATAACAGGGGGCGCCAAAAGTTGTGATGTTGACACTTTTTAAATTGTCATCTTGTTATGGGGGGGGGGGGCAACAGTCATCTGCATGGCCCTGTTGGGAAATATGTGCTTGAGTGTGGGGGAAAATTTGGTAGGGGAGAGTTTGTTATGCTAGAGTTGGATAGAAGAGAGCTTGGTAGGGGAGAGTTTGTTAGAGTAGAGTTGGATAGAAGAGAGTTTGTTAGGGTAGAGTTGGATAGAAGAGAGTTTGGTAGGGGAGAGTTTGGTAGAAAGAGAGTTTGGTAGGGGAGAGTTTGGTAGGGAATGTTTAAAAAAAAAAGATAATTTTGGTTTACAAAAAAAATTGTTTTACATCAAGTTTTCCTAGTTAAAAACATTTCTGGCTAAGTAGTAGATTACTCAAACTGTCGGGTCTAATAACTCAAGAAAAACATGTCTGACACAATTTTGTATATTTTATTATTATTATTGCCTAGTTTGGAAGGCATTTGACCCCCCCCCCCCCAAAAAAAAAAAAAAAAAAAAAAAATTATCTTGCACCAAATGAACCATGGGGCTCAAACGAGTTCACGGTCCTGATTGAAATAGTTCATAACATCCAGCAGAAATAGACGTCATCAAAACTGATGAACTTTGCTAATGCTTTAATGGGGTTAGGGGAGTGGGGACATATCCTTTAAGACAAAATTACATCGTCTGCTATGAACGTATTCTAAACCAAGTCTGTCCAGGCAACAGTTTAAGATTAATTCTGTACAGGTAACAGTTTAAGATTAATTCTGTCCAGGTAACTGTTTAAGATTACTTCTGTCCAGGTAACTGTTTAAGATTAATTCTGTCCAGGTAACTGTTAAAGATTAATTCTGTCCAGGCAACTGTTTAAGATTAATTCTGTCCAGGTAACAGTTTAAGATTAATTCTGTCCAGGTAACTGTTTAGGATTAATTCTGTCCAGGTAACTGTTTAAGATTAATTCTGTCCTGGTAACAGTTTAAGATTAATTCTGTCCAGGTAACTGTTTAAGATTAATTCTGTCCAGGTAACAGTTTAAGATTGATTCTGTCCAGGTAACTGTTTAAGATTACTTCTGTCCAGGTAACTGATTAATTATGAGTTTCACTTGCTGTAGCTACTGCCGTCTGACCCGGACACAGTGGCGTTGCTAGGTTTAGTGTGGCGTTGCTAGGGTTAGTGTTGCGTTGCTAGGGCTAGTGTTAAGTTGCTAGGGTTAGTGTGGCGTTGCTAGGGTTAGTGTGGCGTTGCTAGGGCTAGTGTTGCGTTGCTAGGGCTAGTGTTGCGTTGCTAGGGTTAGTGTGGCGTTGCTAGGGTTAGGGCCGCCCGGGGCTAGCCAATAATTTTGCCACCTTCTTCCAAGAAAAAACTCGACAGTTCCCTTCACACACCCTTTCTACGTCACTGTTTGGACAGTTCGTTCATTTGAGTGTCTAAAGTGTGTCTACTTGAGTGTCTAAAGTGTGTCTACTTGAATGTCTAAAGTGTGTCTACGTGTATGTGTAAAGTGTCTACTTGAATGTCTAAAGTGTGTCTACAGATTAGAATTAAGAATTTGAGGTGTCAACCATAACAAGACATTCACATGTTTTAGACAAAAAGTGGGGGTTAATGTGGAACTAGTGGGGGTTAATGTGGAACTAGTGGGGGTTAATGTGGAACTAGTGGGGGTTAATGTGGAACTAGTGGGGGTTAATGTGGAACTAGTGGGGGTTAATGTGGAACTAGTGGGGGTTAATGTGGAACCAGTGGGGGTTAATGTGGAACCAGTGGGGGTTAATGTGGAACCAGTGGGGTTTAATGTGGAACCTGTGGGGATTAATGTGGAACCAGTGGGGGTTAATGTGGAACCAGTGGGGGTTAATGTGGAACCAGTGGGGGTTAATGTGGAACCAGTGGGGTTTAATGAGGAACTAGTGGGGGTCGGGTTTTTCTTCATCGCCACCAAAGAACATTTTCTTTACAACGACAAGGAGCAGACTAGCCACACAACCAAGCAGTGGCGTTGGAAGGGGGTGTGGAGGGGGTGGCTCCCCCCTGGCGACACTAGCCCTAGCTGCGCCCCTGTCCACCAAGGAACAGATTAGGTACACCAGTGGTCGGCATATCGCGGCTCGCATGCGGCTCTTTAGCGACCTGAGTGCGCCTCGGCCAGTCGGCCACAAATCGGTTTTGACCGATTCTTAAAAAGAAATTTGTCTCTCAAATTGGTCCTGCTGCTGATTTTTTGCTCTTTTGACTAATGAGAAAATATTAAATTGCTAAGTTACTTCACATGGAAGATAATCAATAAAGCATAGGCAACCATCAAGGTTAGTTCAACGTTTTATTGTAGGAGAACGACATGGCGCACGACGAGACACCATAACAACATGACGTCACTACACAACAAACAATGTGGTGTGCACGACCATGCGTCACCATCATTCAGTGTTTTGTCATGTTCCAACAGAGCATGGGCGCCCGCAGGTAGGGGCAAGGGGGGCACTTGCACCCCCCCCCCTGGATTGACTGGATAAAAAATTTTTAGACAAAAATAGACAAAAAATTTATTAAAGTAAAGAGAAAATAAAGAGAAAGTAACTAAGCTGATGTCCTGTCCGTTCGTTCACCATGCGAATACGCTACAGTAAATTAAAACTATATTAAAACATTACTAAAAATTCCCCCCCCCCCGGAAAAGTAATCGATTTTTTTTGCCTCCCCCCCCCTAGAAAGTTTTCTGCGGGCGCCCATGCAACAGAGTTTGCCGACCACTGAGCTCCACCACCAACGAATTGAAGAAACCCAAAAAAACTCAATGACGCAACTGTCCTTGTTATTTCCCCTGGCTATTTCGGTCCTAAGACCAAGTTTCCACCCCCAAAAAACTTGGTTAGTAGGCGGGAATGCATTGTCCAGATTCAGACATTAATGAAATCACCCCAACACTCCCCAGGCTAAGAATAGAATGTTAACCGTACAGGTAGCTACAACGGCTGTGTCCTTATGTCAAACAAAAATCGAAAGTGTCCTATCATGGCGACATAACATAAGCACAATGAAATTACACGGTAAGTCATCCCCAATTAGGTACGTTGATAGTTAATCTATTTTTAGAAAAACCACCATAATGTCTTGGGAGGAAGGGGGGGGGGGTTATTGGCCTTGCTGGATATTGGATCCAACATTGGCAATTGGCAGAAAATACAGAAACCTATTATTTTATAGTCAAAACAAGGACAAAGTAATCAGGGAGTGGATGTGCTGTATAAATAAGTCGTTCAGTTTTGGAGCGCCTAGAGGTCTATAAATAGACAATGTCATGAATATTCGAGATCATATTTACAGCGGATCTGTCCACTTTTATAATTAACCTGATAATGTGTGTCTGTAAGGCAACAGCTGCCTGCAGCCCCGGTACTCTCAGGTCAACCCGGTCGTTCAGCCTACTTGTGACCTGTGACCAGTGACATGCTACTATGACCAAGTCTGCAAATTTGTTATCCGACCGAAATTATATAAAATTATTAAAATAAAAGAGAAAATGTGTGTTTTTATTTGTTCTTCTTAGGCCTCTCATGCGTGCCAGTTATGGAAAAAAACCATGCAACTCATGCCATTCGTGATCAAACTTACTTGACTTTGACTGGTTGGTACTGGTGGGGTTTGAACTAGAGACCGACCGAAAGTGATTTTCTGATTTTGGTCGAAACCGAAATATTTAGATATTCTGATATGTGTCCAGGCATAACTTCTGCATACATCGAAAAATGATAAGGGAAAGCATCAATATTTACATTCTTATAATATAAAATGATAACATTAAAAATATCAATAAATAAACATCTTATGAATACTTCGGCTTTTATCATTTTAATTTAAAATTAATTAAAATTTCTTTAAAATATATTTTAAAGTAATATGGTAAGAGAAAATTTTTGGGCGCGGGAGGGGGGGGGGCAAAATTCATGCAAAATAGACCCTTGAGTGCCCTTTTCTTTTATAATATAATTACAATCTAGAACATATGCCTATAATAATTCTTGTGGCTCTAATAAAGCCAATTGTCACCTAAATATCAGTTCTTTAGGCTATAGAAATATCACCACAATGTTTCGCGGTTTTCGTCATACTAATGCTTTGTGTTTTCATAAATAGTTGGCAAGATATCCCTGTATTAATGTTTAGCCTCGTACCAACACATTAGTCTTTCCGTGCTGGTGACGTAAATAATTCGAAATTCTGTCGGTCTCTAGTTTGAACAGCGACAACACCAGCAAACTCCACGACCGTCTGGTCCTGGTCCGAGTCTCACTTGCAATGCTATATAAAACAGTTTTGGCTTTTTCGAACCGATGGAATCGCTGTTATTATTTAGATTAATTCTTTATATCGTTATAATCAATGGTTTGATAGTAGATTGGTTCTTTATATCATTATAATCAATTGTTTGATAGGAGATTGGTTCTTTATATCATTATAATCAATTTTTTGATAGGAGATTGGTTCTTTATATCGTTATAATCAATTGTTTGATAGGAGATTGGTTCTTTATATCATTATAATCAATAGTTTGATAGGAGATTGGTTCTTTATATCATTATAATCAATAGTTTGATAGGAGATTGGTTCTTTATATCATTATAATCAATAGTTTGATAGGAGATTGGTTCTTTATATCATTATAATCAATAGTTTGATAGGAGATTGGTTCTTTATATCATTATAATCAATGGTTTGATAGGAGATTGGTTCTTTATATCGTTATAATCAATGGTTTGATAGGAGATTGGTTCTTTATATCGTTATAATCAATGGTTTGACGGTTAGATTGGTTCTTTATTACAGATTTTGCGATAAAGGGATTATGACCAAACTTTCCAGAAACCATCTGTAGGCCAGGAGGAATGGCCATGTCAACTTTGGTTACGATCCATTGTTTAGTTCTCTAGTGATTGAGCGACCCATTGATTCATTTCTAAACATACAAACAAACGTAGTCACACTGAGCTTTAGATCTATTTATATAATTCGCCAGCGAAACTAGGGCAAGAAGACGACGACGCGGGCTGTATATAGATACGCCAGAGCAAGCAAGCAAGACGCAGGCAAACCCTCCCTTCCCTTGCCTGCCCATCGTTGGTCTCGAGATATGCGCACTGCGGTGAAGCTTCCGCCCCTGTCCTGCACCACCCTCGCTTATCAGCCATGCGCACAGCCCAACAAGCTCGCCTCGCGGCGTATGCTAAGCCGCCGGTCGGCTATATTTAGAGAGTTCATGGGCGTGAAATAAAAAGTGTGAAGTGACGTATCATGAAAAGGGGGTGGGCTGGTGTGGGGAGGGGAGGGTTGTAGCAAAATTGGCATTCTTAAATGTGCGTAACTTGAGTTCACGTTTTTGTCAAATAACTTTAGTACATGGGAAGTTCACGCATTGCTGACACCAATGTTTGGCGGGCTCTATCTAGGTCTGAGCCAGCGAGCAGTTCTGCGACGTATGCTACGCCGCGGGTCCTCTAATAATAGATGTTACTTTTACCGCCGGGTAAATCAGCTAGTATTTAAATAAATAGCACTGAAACTGAACCAATAAGGAAGTCTTGGATGACGTCATTGTTCAATAATTTTCTTTAAACTTTGATCAGGAACATTCTGCTGAATATAAATATTTTTTAAAGAAATAAACAAATTTTGCGAGGATAAATTACACCTTGGCAATAATATTCTGACAAGATAAGTAGCGGGTGTCACTGGATGAATGATGACAACATGACATGACAAATGTGGTCTGTGCTAGCAGACGATAAGGAATAACAAAGGCGTTAAGTTGTGTCTGACGGCATAATGAATGAAACGTAAACAGGAGGCATCAGTTAACCTTGATCAAAGTCAAGGATCATATTAAATTGATGAGGGGGGAGGGGAGGGGGTGTTTGTGTACATTTTTGAAACGTTTTCGGTGAGTGGCCTTGAATTGAAACAAGCGTCCGTCAAAATAACCAGGCGTGTCTCTTTTCAGCTAGAAGGGGCGTGGCATGTGGCCACCTGGTGGAGGCAGTTTATTGTGGCCCCAGACAACTGATTTGACGGTTTGACAAGTTGATGCTTCTCTTCTTGCCAAAACACATGTTCCGGTTCCGTAAAAAGAGTCTTCCTCTGAATCCATGCCTCTCGCCACATTGTACTTGTACCTATAGTAGGTCACGTCTTTCTTCATAGAGTAAGTGAAGGTTCAACTTTTAGATGTGCTCTACGTCATAATGTACTGGTTAGATGGGCTCTACGTCATAGTGTACTGGTTAGATGGGCTCTACGTCATAATGTACTGGTTAGATGTGCTCTACGTCATTTGGTACTGGTTAGATGTGATCTAGGTCATATGGTACTGGTTAGATGTGCTCTACGTGATAAGGTACTGGTTAGATGGTGATCTACGTCATAAGGTACTGGTTAGATGTGATGTACGTCATATGGTACTGGTTAGATGTGCTCTACGTCATAAGGTACTGGTTAGATGTGATATACGTCATATGGTACTGGTTAGATGCAGTTTGAAGACCATGGAACACGTTTTCCAATACACCAGGGACCAGCTCTATATCCATTATCTATACCCATTTAATTTTTTTCGAGGGTGCCGGTATGTGGACCGAAACTGCCCTACGTCTTCTGGGTGCTGGTTCGATGCGCCTTGCGTCATATTTTGTAATCTATTCTAATTTAAAATGGCCTTCTAGAAAAGTTATTTTTAGAACTCAAAGACAACACGTTGACACCTCATTCACAACATGCTGTCCCGTCAGACAAGGGGCTGTAACCCTACACAGAACGGGCTGTCATCCTGTCAGCATTGAGGAGGGAACCATGTTGTTGATCTGTCTCCCAAACTAAGTATGGGGGGGGGGGCAATCCATATAAAACAGGGGCCCTCAAATTACGGCCCACGGGCCAGATCCGACCAGCAAGAGGTTCTTAAGCTGGTACGCCTGACCACCATAGGGGCACCCGGGTAGTGAAGCTATGAATTGTGAACTCGTGAGGACTGTGTTGAAGAGCCCCATGTCAACGCATTTCAGGTAAACTTTCACCTTTGCGTTAAACAAGTGATGAAGAAAACGTGTGACCTCTCCCCTCATCGCAAAACATTCAAAGGTGCAGACGCATTGCCCATCAAAGTGTGTGTGTGTCGGTTAGTGCAGTCGCATTTCCCATCAAAGTGTGTGTGTGGCGGTTAGTGCAGTCGCATTGCCCATCAAAGTGTGTGTGGGTTAGTGCAGTCGCATTGCCCATCAAAGTGTGTGTGTGCCGGTTAGTGCAGTCGCATTGCCCATCAAAGTGTGTGTGTGTCGGTTAGTGCAGTCGCATTGCCCATCAAAGTGTGTGTGGGTTAGTGCAGTCGCATTGCCCATCAAAGTGTGTGTGTCGGTTAGTGCAGTCGCATTGCCAATCAAAGTGTGTGTGTGGCGGTTAGTGCAGTCGCATTGCCCATCAAAGTGTGTGTGGGTTAGTGCAGTCGCATTGCCCATCAAAGTGTGTGTGTGCCGGTTAGTGCAGTCGCATTTCCCATCAAAGTGTGTGTGGGGCGGTTAGTGCAGTCGCATTGCCCATCAAAGTGTGTGTGGGGCGGTTAGTGGAGTCGCATTGCCCATCAAAGTGTGTGTGGGGCGGTTAGTGCAGTCGCATTGCCCATCAAAGTGTGTGTGTGGCGGTTAGTGCAGTCGCATTGCCCATCGAAGTGTGTGTTTGGCGGTTAGTGCAGTCGCATTGCCCATCAAAGTGTGTGTGTGGGCTAGTGTTGTCGCATTTCCCATCAAAGTGTGTGTGTGGGTTAGTGCAGTCGCATTGCCCTTCAAAGTGTGTGTGTGGGTTAGTGCAGTCGGATTGCCAATCAAAGTGTGTGTGTGGGTTAGTGCAGTCGCATTGCCAATCAAAGTGTGTGTGTGGGTTAGTGCAGTCGCATTGCCCATCACAGTGTGTGTGTGGGTTAGTGCAGTCGCATTGCCCATCACAGTGTGTGTGTGGGGGTGAGTGCAGTTGCAGTGCCCAGCAAAGTGTGTGTGTGGGTTAGTGC
>CAXITT010000022.1:1375304-1439909 GCA_964033795.1 Lymnaea stagnalis | reverse complement strand
AGAGAGAGAGAGAGAGAGGGAGAGAAAGGAGAGAGAGAGAGAGAGAGAGAGAGAGGGAGAGAATGTGAGGAGAGAGAGAGAGAGAGAGAGGGAGAGAATGTGAAGAGAGAGAGAGAGAGAGAATGTTAAGAGAGAGAGAGTGAGAGGGAGAGAATGTGAAGAGAGGGAGAGAGAGAGAGGGATAGAATGTGAAGAGAGAGAGAGAGAGAGGGAGAGAATGTGACCACTACAGCAGCTTGTCCCAAGAACCTTGACACACATATTTTGTCTTTAGTCCCATGCTATGCTATAAATAGACATGAGCAGCTGACTTCCGGATGGCATGAGACTTCCGCCAAACGGACAATCAAAAGAATTGATCTTCTTCTTCTACTGCCAAACTGGCCATCTGTCCGATCAAATTGTACTTAAACGTGTGACACATCTGTCTACGGTCTACGTCAGCGTCTAAATGTGCTCGTATGCACGCGTGTATTAAATGTCGCCCGGCCTAACGGACACATCAATCGCTACTTCCAAAGTCCAAATAAGCTACCGGTATCATTTTTAGTAAAAAAAAAAAAAATTTAAGGAATGTTTAGTTCTATTTTGAAGGTGACTCGGTCGGTGCAATGTGCCGTGGACATGTGTCTGACGTGACGGCTGTGCAATGTGTGCCGTGGACATGTTTCTGTCGTGACGGCTGTGCCAGCTGACGGCTAACACTTAAAAAATTGCCAACTCGTGGCGCCCCCTGGCGGTAGGAATTAGTCTAACTCTTTATTTCCCACACAAACGCCTGGTTGGAATACGGTCTTATTTAAGGATGATTTACATTTGCCTCCAACTGCTTTGTTGTTGAGTGTGTACATAGGCACACACATTGACACATGTACACAAATGTGTGTGTGTGTGAGTGTGTGTGTGCAAACTTAACCAAAAAAAAAAAAAAATTAAAAAAATTAACGCGCTCATTAGAAACAAGTCATTATTAAAGAAAACCATTTTTAAAAGATTAATTTTAACACTGACTAATCCATTTCAATAATCGTTCTTTCAATTTATAATCATCCTTAAATGGCTACGTACTTAAGTGTGCTATATTAGGCTTACCAGAAAGTAAGATTTGTTTCATTTTGAATTCAGGCAATCAGTTCTCATGTACATCTATTGGCTCACATCCTTTTTTGTGTCATTCATTTTAAGTAATGTTAATTTATTTTTTGTTTCTTTAGGGTGTTTATACTCGTCTTTGATAGACAGTTATTTTAAGATGGTGTTTAAAATAGCTTTTTTATGTGGCCCTTTACTGTCGTTAGCGACCCCTGTCGCCTCCCAAACTCCCCCTAGCGGCTGTCTATAACGTCCGACAGTTGCACGTCATCGCGCATTGGCACCTATGATGCTCGTTCAGGGGCCCAGCAACTAAACTACCAGCCATTCGTCTGCTAAAATTAACTGATGTTCTGGCGAGTATGACATGACATAATATTTGTAACAATGAACAATGCCGTATGGATCCATCTCCTATCGTGATCTGAAGTGGCTGACCTAATATGGCTGTATAGGAGTAGATATATTGATGATACTGTCCTGATACTCAGGCCCGTTCTTAGGCATTCGCTGACTACGTATCCGCGTAGGGCCCCGAACGTGAGGGGGGCCCCCGTGAGGCGCCTTTGATCCCCCCGTTTTTTTTAAAACTGGCACTGCAGCCGTCTTTGTCACTCACGTTACCTTCCTCATCCTGAATTTTATCATTCTGAGTTGAATTCGGAGGCAGGGGAAGGGAAGCAGCAGGGGGGAGCTTTGGGGGTGGCAGACAGGAAATCGGGGGCTTGGCCGTGGGAATGGGAAAGAGGAAACATTGATGACGGCAGAATGGAGGTGCCGCAGTGGTGGGTGGTGTTTTCTCCTCAGCTCGAGGGAGCTCCACCCCCGGACCCCCCCCCCTTCCGGGGCCCCCAACCTACGCTCCATGCTTAGGGCCCCCAAACTCCTAAGAACGGCTCTGTGATACTGATGTCCTGATGTTACTGTCCTGATGTTACTGTCCTGATGTTAATGTCCTGATGTTTATGTCCTGATGTACCCACCCTATTGCAGCTGTCCTGATGTTACTGCCATGTTTTGCTGTCCAAATTTGCTGTTTTGGTGTAATGTATTGATTTTGCTGTTGTCAATTTGCTCTCCTGATTTAGCCGTCTTGATTTTGCTGTCCTAATGTTGCCGTCCTGAAGTTGCCGTCCTGACGTTGCTGTCCTGAAGTTGCTGTCCTGAAGTTGCTGTCCTGTAGTTGCTATCCTGAAGTTGCTGTCCTGTAGTTGCTGTCCTGAATTTGCTGTCCTAATGTTGCAGTCATAATGTTGCTGACTTGGTGTAGAGGTTTTGATGTTGCCCCCGTGGCGTTGCTAAGTTGGTGTAGATCTACTTGTGGTGCTGTCCTGATCTTTGTTTGACAATGAGGAGTGGAGCAACTTATTTGGGAACATCTAGCACAATTATATCCCCTAACCTTTGACCCGTGCAACCCTGACATAAAGACCCAATCTATCAACGTGTCTCCGCGTGTGACCTTCAGCTGCACCGATTCATGGACGACAACTAGGATGACATCAGTCTAACAAAACCTGGTCGTTTAAATAAACCACTACCTGGCATGGTCTTGTTTCTTGTTTTCTAATATTAGATAATCTAACATCTATTTTTTTTAATTGGGGGGGGGGGGGGTCGGGGGGGGGTTCGGAGGGGGGATGATTACTGTGGGTGTAATCGTCTGAAGAATTCAAGTGGAATTTTAAAAACATTTTAAATAGTGGATTTCAGAGAAGCTCGCAAGATTGTCAGCTTGGAAAAAATAATAAAACTAAAATTTTAAAACATTATAAATCGGCAACTTTTTTAAGGACACATTTGAAAAAATAAACTAACCAGGCCAAAAATGTCCACCACCCTGCAGATGATTATGTTATGTCTGTGTATAGCTCTACCATATTTAACCAGGGGGTCTCAAACTCGCGGCCAGCAAGACGATATTTTGCGGCTCGGTACCTGACAGAATCCCTATTACAATTGCAGCTAGTGTTTACGAGTGAGGGAAATTCCGAGCCTGTCAGCTTGGTCGCTTTTACAGTAGGGTCAGTCAAAAAGGCCTTTTCTACGATAAAAAAAAATAAAAAAATCAAAATTCATTCTCCCTACAATAGCTTCTTCCTTTGCATCAATAATTCTTAAATATGGCCTGCTTCTGCCTACTGTTTGAACACGTTTTAGCATTTAAAGCATTCATGAACAAGGATGGGGTGGGGGTGGTTGTTCCTGTACTAAGTGATCCCAAAAGGCTCATGGACTTGGCTTTTCTTGTTGACATTACACAAAAGCTGAATGTAATCAACAAGAAGTTACAAGACCTGGGGTAGCTTGGCAGTGTTGCCTATGACAATGTCAGTGCATTCGGCACAAAACTTGTGTTATGGTTCTCGGAGAACCATTTCCCAACATACAAAGTACTCATTGACTCAGGGACCACCATTAAGTAGTAAGTATACTGATGTCATTACAAAGCTACAGGCAGAATTTGATCACATGTTTGCAGACTTCAAAACACACACACAGCCACTTTTTAGATTTTTGCTGACCTTGTCTCCTGTAATGTTGAAGATGCCCCCCCCCAACACCCCCCCCCCCGCGCTTCAAATGGAGCTGAATATTGACTTTGAGTGCAAGTTCAGAGAGGTGAATGGTCCCCCAACACCCCCCCCCCCCGCGCTTCAAATGGAGCTGAATATTGACTTTGAGTGCAAGTTCAGAGAGGTGAATGGAAAGACAGACAAACATGGACAGGTTATGAGAGCATTGCCCTACACATTCCCTGTGATTGCAAGGTTCATGTGTCTGTTTGGGAGCACCTATGTGTGTGAAAAGCTTTTTTCCACTATGAACTTTAAAAAGTCAAAGTTCAGGGCCAAACTTGTTGATAAGCATCTTCAAGCTACACTGGGGATCTCAGTTGCTTCCTCACTCAAGACATACGTTGCTCGGCTGTGTAAGAATAAGCGCTGCCAGGTCTCTGGCAACAAGGAGTAGGAGGAAGTGAGTGAAGCCTAGGTCTTGAGAACCCTTAAATTTTTTATTCGTTATTAATAAAGGTTCAGCACATTGTATAAGTTGTACTTTATTGAGTATCTAATCATTTTTGTGTGTGGAATACTTGATGCGGCCCAGTCTCAATCAGACTCTACCTCCTGCGGCCCCCGGATAATTTGACTTTGAGACCCCTGTTTAGCCTATTTGATAACGTTATTTTCATATTTATAATCTTCCGATAAGTGTTACATTTCTATTTAATCGTGATTATGATCCTAAATGTTTTAAGCAAGCTAGAAGGAATTCCAGACGCTTTGTTTCAATTCAAAACATGTTTTATCTATGTATCTGTTGTATATAAACTCTGTTTACGCCCAAATTAACCTTGTAGTGTCCTGTACGCTGTGCCCTGGTACTATGTGTCCTGTACGCTGTGCCCTGGTAAAATGTGTCCTGTACACTGTGTCCTGGTACTATGTGTCCTGTATGCTGTGCCCTGGTACTATGTGGCCTGTACGCTGTGTCCTGGTACCATGTGTCCTGTACGCTGTGTCCTAGTACCCTTTGGTATGTCCTATACACTGTGTCCTGGAACCATGTGTTCTGCACGCTGTGTCAAGGTACCATGTGTCCTGTACGCTGTGTCCTGTTACCATGTTTATTGTACACTGTGTCCTGTTACCATGTGTCCTGTACGTTGTGTCCTGGTACCATGTGTCCTGCATGATGTGTCCTGCTACCATGTTTCCTCTACGTTGTGTCCTAGTTCCCTTTGGTACCATGTGTCCTATTACCATGTGTCCTGTACGATGTGTCCTAGTACCCTTTGGTACCATGCGTCCTATACGCTGTGTCCTGTACCATGTGTCCTGGTACGATGTGTCCTGTACGATGTGTGCTGTATGCTGTGTTCTGGTACCATGTGCCCTGTATGCTGTGTCCTAGTACCATGTGTCCTGTGCCCTGGTACCATGTGTCCTGTACAATGTGTCATGTACACTGTGTCCTTTTACCATGTGTCATGTACGCTGTGTCCTAGTACCATGTGTCCTGGTACCATGTGTCCTGTTACCATGTGTCCTGTATGATATGCCCTAGTACCATGTGTCCTGTACGCTGTGTCCTGTATGCTGTGTCCTGGTACTATGTGTCCTGGTACCATGTGTCCTGTACGCTGTGTCCTGTACGCTGTGTCCTGTACGATGTGTCATGTACCCTGTGTCCTGGTACTTTGTGATATGCTACTATAGCCATCTACAATCTACATAAATAATTTGTAAATGTCTGATATCCTAGGCATGTTCATGTCATAACGGGAGACAATCAACCGTGATTATAAAACAGACAAAGTCGTTACAAAGGGAGACAATCAAGCGTGATTATAAAACAGACAGTCGTTACAAAGGGGGACAATCAAGCGTGATTATAAAACAGACAAAGTGGTTACAAAGGGAGACAATCAAGCGTGATTATAAAACAGACAAAGTCGTTACAAAGGGAGACAATCAACCGTGATTATAAAACAGACAAAGTCGTTACAAAGGGAGACAATCAACCGTGATTATAAAACAGACAAAGTCCCTCCAAATGAAAGAAGAACACGATTTATTTCCATAAGGCAGTGGTCATTTTACTGGTAACAATGGTGCATACATTATCATACATTACAGATGAGTCCAGATACGTTTATAAATAGCATAACAAAAATCTGAGACAATGTTTCTTTGAGCTGTGTTTACCAGTCTGTTTGGTCAAGTGGACATGTGCATCAACAGCTTTAACTTAAGTGGACATGTGCATCAACAGCTTTAACTTAAGTGGACATGATCATCAGCAGCTTTAACATTAGTTTTGGTCTACGATGAAGATATCTCTGTCTTGGATGGTCGTAAATATTCGATCCTTCTGGTCACCTGACACCCATACCACCAGATAGATTTAACATCCACAGCACCACCCGGATTCTTAAAAGCCAACTTCGGGATGTCTTCACACACATACACCCCCCCCCCCATAGTTCAAGTAAACCAATCTTATAAATAACTTAAATTACACATCAATAAAATACTGACATCTCATCCAGATAGATTTAACATCCACAGCACCACCCGGATTCTTAAAAGCCAACTTCGGGATGTCTTCACACACATACACCCCCCCCCCCCATAGTTCAAGTAAACCAATCTTATAAATAACTTAAATTACACATCAATAAAATACTGACATCTCAAATCTGTAAAATAATGACATCATTACATCTATCAAATACTGACATCACACATCTATATCATCTGACATCCCACAGCAGTTGATGCAGGCTCTCATCCTACATTTATAAATAATGTTCAACATACATTGGTACTTAAGAAATTGTTGCATCACATTTTGACCAAATGAACTGGTCAAAGGGACATATGTATGAACTGGTCAAGTGGACATGGGTATGAACTGGTCAAGTGGACATGGGTATGAACTGGTCAAAGGGACATATGTATGAACTGGTCAAGTGAACATGGGTATGAACTGGTCAAGTGGACATGGGTATGAACTGGTCAAGTGGACATGGGTATGAACTGGTCAAAGGGACATGGGTATGAACTGGTCAAGTGGACATGGGTATGAACTGGTCAAGTGGACATGGGTATGAACTGGTCAAAGGGACATAGGTATGAACTGGTCAAGTGGACATGGGTATGAACCGATCAAGTGGACATGGGTATGAACTGGTCAAGTGGACATGGGTATGAACTGGTCAAGTGGACATGGGTATGAACTGGTCAAGTGGACATGGGCATGAACTGGTCAGTTTTTGACATTTAAATTGTAATATGTCAGGAAATTATATGTTTAGCAGGTCATGTTTTATTTCAGTGGTCATTTTTAAATATACATATTTACAAGTGACGTCATTTTTCATTGAGTGAAAGACCAATTCTTGTTTTAAAAAAAAAACAAAAAAAAACATTGACAAGATACCCATCCTGTGCAGCCGTGTAGGATGGTAACATTGACAAGATACCCATCCTGTGCAGCCGTGTAGGATGGTAACATTGACAAGATACCCATCCTGTGCAGCCGTGTAGGATGGTAACATTGACAAGATACCCATCCTGTGCAGCCGTGTAGGATGGTAACATTGACAAGATACCCATCCTGTGCAGCCGTGTAGGATGTCACAAGCAAAAATTACTTTGGCCTTTGGTTCACATACAAAATTAACAATGTAATTTTCTAGTACTAAATGATTGGTCTCGGCCCTCAATGAGAGAATAGTGTTGGACATTCAGCCACGCAGTTTCCTATTGTCAATCCAAGGGAAGTCAATCTACCAATTGCTATTTATCATCTATTTTCGTAAACTGCACATACAAATGCACGTTATAAAACCAACACTACAGCATTGTTAAGAGTTTAATCATCAATAGTGTAAGTACTGCAGTTCAACAATAGCTAGAGCACGACATTTTCAATTACAAATACGCTTCAAGGAAACAATTCAGTATTTTCGATTTTAAATGAAGACAAACTATGTCATAAATGGACATGAACACTCTGGGTCTGATAAAACCATGAAACATGAACATAAAAAGTCAAAGTAAGCCAGAGGCAATCGTTTTCATGGTTACCAATAATACTTGCAATGTATAAGGTAAGGTTTGGAATACTCTGTCAGCTACGGAACAATGCTTGTTATTATAACGTTGTGACGTCAGCCCACAAACTACACAAACTTACAAGAAAAAACGTTTCTTTGAGTATTTTTCATCAACCTTGACCCGGCTAACATAGTTCTGCCCGTTTCTGGGAAACGATGCTTTCGGGGAATCCCCTAAACATGACGTAATCAAGTGTCGGTCCCAGTAGGACGCCTTGCGGGGGTGTACCGAGGTCAAGGGGTCAAACGTGGGGCATGACTGTGTGTGAGTCAGGAGGTTAAGTGGATGTGTTGGGTGGAAGGTATCAATGACGACACGTGACGTGTCAACGGCGTCGTGGGGTATGTCGGTGACGTCATCGCAGTCTGTTTCCAGAGCCTCATTGACGTAGCAGAAGGCGTTTCTGTTAATGCCACTGTGCTTTGTGACGTCGCTGGGGCAAGGGGTGTGTGACTGTGAAGGTGATGGGGGGTTGTGCTGTGATGGCAAAGAGTGATAGAATGGATTATTACAGCTGCTGTGCTGGGGTGGCAATACCGGGTAAAGAGGGGACTCTAGCTGCAAGTAGACGGACGACCGCGGTGATGAGTGGCACGATGGTGATGGTGCAGGGGATGGTACCTGTGCGTGGGATGAGGAGGATACAGGCGCGTAGGGTGGGGATGATAACGATGCTGTCAGTTTAGAGTTTGTTCTTTGAACTCTCACTGGTTTCAACAGCTCAGTTTTCTGACATGTTTGTTTCCCACCAAGACACGATACAATATTGTCATTGTCATCTATCACAACGCACACACTGCTCCCACCGACTGGACACTCTTGGCAGGCGATGTCGAGCAGGCTCTGCTGGGAGAGTCCAAAGTCCAGGGAGAAACTCCTGGAATACTTATGACCTTTCTTGGGGGAGGCCTGGTCCAGAGAGTCCAGCTGGCAACAGCTGGCCGTCTGCCGGTTGAGTTTTTTTATATCGACCACAGGTGTGAACGCGTCCATCTCAGGGTCACGCCTGTCAGCACTCACCTGGTCGTAGAGATGACCGTCACTGACCGACTCGTCCAGGGACTCCATGCTCCGCTTCAACCTCTCGCCGAAAATGTCCAGCGTCGACTCCATGAGCGTGGAGATCATCCTGCTGTCGGTCCTGCTGAGCCGCGGGGTGGTGCTGATGGTGGACACGAGGCTGGCCCGCCTGTCCACGGGCGCACAGAACCTCTCCTTGCAGAACTCCTTGAACATCCGCTTGAAGGCGGCGCGAAACTCATTGTTCTTGAAGGCGTAGATCCACGGGTTGATGCCGCTGTTGAAGGCGGCGAGGAGGATCAGGTAGGTGGTCACCCAGATGTCGAACCTTATGGGGCACACGGTCTGAATGAAGATGTACACCAGATACGGGAACCACAGAGCAAGGAACACGCCTATGACGAGAGCTAATGTCTTAGCGTATTTTGTGTCTTTGATCATGAACTTCACCTGCAGACGCCGATGAACAGCAAACTCCACCGCCGCGATGGCTTTCGCGTGATGGCGCGCAACCATAAAAATCCGAAAGTAGCAGACCAGAATCGCGATGCACGATGGTGCGAAAATGGCGCTCAAAAAGAGAACAGGGGCGCCACTTTTGAGCAGGTTCGCCGAACACGGCGCGAGTTCCGTAGGCACATCATACCAGCCAATCATCAGAGGCAGCCACACGATGAAAGCTGAATAGATCCAGGTCAAGGCCACCAGCACCGTGACCTTACGCGACGTCATAATGTTCACATACTCCAACGGCGATACCAGCGCCGTGTGTCTATCGTAGGCGATGGCGGCCAGTGTTAAGACGGAGACGCCGCAGGCCATCATGAGGACACGGTTGGGCAACAGGCACAGGACCACATCATGAGGACCGTCGGCGCCGCCAAAATGGAAGACCTCGATGGCCACGACGAACGGCAAGGCCAGCGCCACCAGAATGTCCACGGCCGCGAGCGACGTGATGAAGTAGTTTGTTGGCGTGTGCAGGCGTCGGTACCGGATGACGCTGGCGATCACCAACAAATTACTGCACAGGATGAACGGCACCATGAAAATGACAATGGTCACCGCTCCGATCTCAGCCGCCGACCAATCGTCGGTAAGCGTGTAAACGGATGAGTTGGCGTCTTCCGGTGGCGGGAACGTCGACGCCATCATAGTGTTCGCAAAGTTATTGAGGGTCAGGTTCGCTTGTGCTGTGGACGGGCCGAACGGAAAGTCTGAAACAACGCCCTTGAACACAGATTGGGGTTCAGAGGTTACAGCTTCGGGAACTGGGGGAAACACGTGTTCGGAGATGTCAAGGACGTCCTTGGCGAACCAGCCGGTGTCCTTGTGTGGGGACGAGATGAGAGGCAGGGATGGTTCGGTCAGGTCAACCTCCCCGCTGACGTCACCGTGTTTAAGTTCTAGTGCCCTTTGTATGAGGTCACCTTGTTTGACCCCCATAGGTTTGTGACCTTTGGGTTCACCGAGAGACAGAAGCCCTGTCATGTCGTCTTGGCTGAACACCATCTTGGTGAGCACGTCCAGCGGGATGCCATTCTCTTCCAGGTCCGAGGACATGTTGTCACATGCGGTCAGTGGTGCACCCAGACGGGTCGGTCTCAGACGTCACCAGGCAGCCATGAGGACAATCACACCAGGTCAAACGACTCTAAACTAATGGGGCGCCTTCAGCTGAAAATAGACAATTGAACAGCTCATTATTTTATTGTTACGATTCCTTGAGTAAAAAAAAGTAAGGATTAAATCTATTCATTAAAAAAAATGAACACATGTTTGATCCAAATAGAGTCAAATAATGTTCAATAATGACCACACATACTGACATGTCTTGTCATTGTATTGAGATGGTTTCAACTTTGTTGTAGTAACTTAACACATGCTGCAAGAGTGAGCCCCTTCCACACCCCCCATTTTTTCGTGATCACCGTGATGTGGGAAGTGGCCGCGTGTACATGTCTTAGAATAAGACAAGTGTGTACAGTCTGGTGGAGACAAGTGTGTACAGCCTGGGGGATACAAGTGTGTACAGTCTGGTGGAGACAAGTGTGTACAGTCTGGTGGATATAAGTGTGTACAGTCTGGTGGAGACAAGTGTGTACAGTCTGGTGGAGACAAGTGTGTACAGCCTGGGGGATACACGTGTGTACAGTCTGGTGGAGACAAGTGTGTACAGCCTGGGGGATACAAGTGTGTACAGTCTGGTGGAGACAAGTGTGTACAGTCTGGTGGATATAAGTGTCTACAGTCTGGTGGAGACAAGTGTGTACAGTCTGGGGGATACAAGTGTGTACAGTCTGGTGGAGACAAGGTTGTACAGTCTGGTGGATGTGTGTCAAAATAGAATGTTAATCAACTGTCTATACATCACAATGGTTACCGGAAATTTGATCGAAAGAAATTTAGTCGACGGTAAATTGGTTGAATGGAATTTGATCAAACGGAAATTTGGACGAATATTTTTCGTTCGATCAAATTACTGTCGATCAATTTACCGTCGACGAAATTTCCGGATACGACATCACAATATCAGCGAGCCTCTCTAACCCGAACTTTTTTTTTTAAAATCTAGGACCTTGTTCTGCAGTAAGAACTTTGTCCTGTACGAATGTCCTTGTCCTGCATTCTAGTTAAGAAATGCCCCCAGTGTCCTATAATATTTCAAAGACAAGTTCACCTTAAGGGAGTTAAATCTGATCGTCAACAGAACACCCAGAGTCGAACCAAAACTCTGGCCAAGCCTATGACCTACCGCGCCACCGTCCAGGCCAGGTCTGATGTTTGCCTGGCACTCGTGTCTTATATAGTCCCCATGTCACCTCATCGAGGTCATATTCCGGAAATATTGTTTTCCGCCCGGAAGTGACGCCAGGGCCAAGGACGTGCAAGAGACATGGCAGCAGATCTCTTCCAACTTATTTTCTTTCATCTACTTCTGTGTCTACTCCGTGTTGTGGAATGCTTGATTTGTTTCGGAAAAACCTGGCCAAAACCCCCCAGACATGTCACATTGGCCATTAACTTCCGCACGGGAAGTTCCGCACGGGGATTTCTGTTGTTGGCTGGTCATGGCGACAACAATCATTAATTAAACAACTTTAACAGATGCATTTCATCAACTCACTGACCTTTAAATCCATTAAATATAACACAATTAATAGACAAATGAAAGTAAAAAGCAGATTAATTTCTAGTTAGGGTCTAAGTCAGACCAACATGGTTCTTAGACTAAGAAATACGTTTTCAATGACTCGGACCAATAGACCAGGACAACTTTTTAAGATTACATTGGAATAATCGAATACAGACCAAAGAAAATTATAAGGTTTTTTTTTATTTTTATTTTAATAGGCCGAATTAACCGTCATAAGGGCAAGGTGGAGAATGGAAATATGGAGATTGAACAAAGGTAGTGGATTTGTTCAGTTATTGAAATACTCCGGTGTTTTGACATGGATAATAAGAAGTAGCTGTGTGCAAAGTATGACGTGGCTCATGACAAGGTGTTGTGTACAAAGTATGACGTGGCGCATGACAAGGTGTTGTGTACAAAGTATGACGTGGCGCATGACAAGGTGTTGTGTACAAAGTATGACGTGGCGCATGACAAGGTGTTGTGTACAAAGTATGACGTGGCGCATGACAAGGTGTTGTGTACAAAGTATGACGTGGCGCATGACAAGGTGTTGTGTACAAAGTATGACGTGGCGCATGACAAGGTGTTGTGCACAAAGTATGACGTGGCGCATGACAAGGTGTTCTGTACGAAGTATGACGTCGCTCATTACAAGATGTGGTATACTAGCATCAACTCTAACACCAAAACTTCAAGGACACAACTTCCAGGGTTTCATCTTGAAGTCATCCAATCCAGGGTTTCTCAAACATTTTTGCACGTGGCCCACTTTAACATTTTATTCACCTACATGGCAACCTTCCTGTCATTAATGTTTTTAATCTGATTGTTTTATATACATTCATAAAGTCTTTTTTTTTCCAAAGGTTTCGTGGCCCCCTACAAATTAGATAAGGACACCCGAGAGGCCTTAATACCAACTTTGAGAAACGCTGATTAATATATTTTTTTTCTTCTGTCAAAATGGACCCTCTTAACAATAGCCCCTCCCCTAAAACACGCATACAGGCCAAGTAGTCTCACACTAAAAGATGTTACATGAAACATAAACATACAAACTTTATTAAAATATCTTGAATACTATTTCCTGGGTGGATCTTTTCTTGTCCGCCCCGCACTCTTTGCGCACCGTGCTCTCTCGTTCGCTGCTTCCCCCGTCGTGCGCTTGACCACGTGCACACCAAATGCACATAGAACACATAAGAGTCTATACAACTAAGCATTGGTGGATATATGTGGCGCCATCTGGCATTATTATTATAGATCAGGCCTGCACAACTCAACATGTAAGGCGGGCCATATACTTTATGAAAAACATTTGTGCGGCCCGAAAGAAAATAGGACAGGGGGGAAAGCTATTAAGAAAATAATATTAAAAAAGAATATTTCGTTACTTGGCGGTCCGCAAGCGGCCCGCGGGCACTATGATGTGCAGGCCTGTTATAGAGTATGCATCTCTTCCTGTCTTCCAACAACGTGATTGGGTGCCACAGCTGGTCTATTCACACATTCATTAAATGCATCACTGGAGTTTACCAACAACGCGTAGGATGGTTGGTTGTCTTAGAAATATGGAACATTTCATGAGATATCATCTTTTGATTTGTTTAGTTGTGCCACCCATTCAAACGGTGAAACTTCTACTTTTTGGAATATTAAACAAACACTTTTTATTATTATTATTTTTTTTTAAATGTGTTTCAGGGAATTCCCACAAGTCTATTGTTAGAAAAGACACAAGGGGGAAAAAGTGATTTAATTTTTGGTCTGGTGTCGCGGGCAATTAATATCCCTGATGTTGTTGTCATGGCGTGACGTTTGTTTCTTATAAAGAAAGGGTTTCACACCCCCTACAAAAGTATCAGCACATTTTAAAACAGTATTGAAGAAAAAGAAGATTTATTTGGTTTAAAAGCAGACCTTAGAGAAATAAACTAGTGACTTTTTGTATCAGGTAAAATGTGAATGAAGAAATCAAAAAAGGGGTGGGGGTGGGGGGGGGAGTAGATGATGACAGTGGCTCCTCGTTTTTTTAAAATCATCTCTTTCCCTCGATATCCACTGAAATCCCACGTCATGACCCGTGGGCGGTGGGGAGGGGGTGGGGTGCTAGGTGGGGAAAACCTCAGGTAGAAATAAAACAAAATGATTGTCCTTAAACCACTTTGTCATTGTGTGAAGTAGCAGGGAGCAGGTCGATGAAGTTTCCGTCATATCTTTCTATCACTGGTTGTGGGATGGGAGGGTGTGAGGGGAGGGACGGTGTGAGGGGAGGGAGGGGGTAGGGGAGGGAGGGGGGGAGGGGAGGGGGAGGGGAGGGGCGGGGGGAGGGGAGGGGGGGGGGGGGGAGGGGGTGAGGGGGGGGAGGGGGGGAGGGGAGTGGGACGGTGTGAGGGGAGTGTGAGGGGAGTGTGAGGGGAGGGACGGTGTGAGGGGAGGGACGGTGTGAGGGGTGTGTGAGGGCAGGGAGGGTGTAAGGGGAGGACGGTGTGAGGGGAGTGTGAGGGGAGTGCGAGGAGAGGGACCGTGTGAGGGGAGGGAGGGTGTAAGGGGAGGGAGGTGTAAGGGGAGAGACGGTGTGAGGGGAGAGACGGTGTGAATGGAGAGACGGTGTGAATGGAGAGACGGTGTGAGGGGAGAGACAGTGTGAGGGGAGAGACGGTGTGAAGGGAGAGACGGTGTGAGGGGAGAGACGGTGTGAGGGGAGGGAGAGTGAGATGAGGGACGTGTGAGGGGAAGGAAAGTGGGGCTACTGTGTTAAGGTTTTATTCCGCTTTAAAAAACCTCTGTCGTTTTACACCTGTCTTGGCCCCTTAGTTTGGTCAATGACGGAGCGTAGTTCAAGCATATGTGAGATTTACAGGAGTTGGTACATCATGCTCTACATATGACCAACAGGTTAGATAACAATCATAATACATATCATGTATGGCCTTTTGGGGGTGGAGCCCTTCGCCTTTGGATGCGGCCAATTTTCCCCCGCCCCTTTTTTGGTGGTCATTTTTAAAGCTTTCACACTAACTGCTTCGCTGCTACCCTCTACCATCCCATCCTCGCCATCAAGCTCAGCCTCTCAGCTGAACCCATCTCTCTCTCTCTCCCTCCCTACACTCCACCCCTCCCTCCGACCCCAATCAACAACCAGCAATCCACCTCTTTGACCCCTACCCAAGCCCCCACTGTCAGCTGCCCCCCCTCTAACAACAACCCCCCCTGCCCCCACTTATCCCCACTACCCATGATTTTTACCTAAGAGCCATTAAACGAACTTTCTTCATTTATTAACATTACTAGCATTTTCTGAAAACTGGGCTCAACCTGCAGTCCGCGGGCATGATCCGGTCCTCATGGCGGACCTTAACCCGGCCCACCTGGTCGTCGTTCTGTTATCCGGGTAGCAGTGACAGAGCTAGATCCGGACTTTGAAGGTCTATATAGCAACACAAAAAAAAAAAGAGCCACACTTGCCGTTGAAATACTAACAACTAGCCGCTGGTTCAACTTGTTCTTCCTTTATATATCCTTCTTGTGGTCATTGGATGTTGTGTGTCTTGAGTGCTGAGAAAGCGGTCATTATGGAGTGTTGTGGAACGTTCTCTGATAGATGTATTCCTGAGATTGTGTTGGGTGGAAGAAATGCATCGGTATATCCACGTTCGTGTATTTCCTTCTATGAGCTATGTCAACATTAAAAAAAACCACCATGATTTTGTGCTGCGGCTAGGTGGGTGATACACGTTCAATGTACGTTCTTATTGGTGCCCACAAAAATGAACGTCTTTCCTGTGCGCGGTGCGTACGCTAGTTTTGATGAATGCATGAGAACATTGTGTTGAGTGTTAGTTTACTTGACGTCTGGACGTTGTGTTGAGTGTTAGTGTACTTGACGTCTGGACGTTGTGTTGAGTGTTAGTTTACTTGACGTCTGGACGTTGTGTTGAGTGTTAGTTTACTTGACGTCTGGACGTTGTGTTGAGTGTTAGGTTACTTGACGTCTGGACGTTGTGTTGAGTGTTAGTTTACTTGACGTCTGGACGTTGTGTTGAGTGTTAGGTTACTTGACGTCTGGACGTTGTGTTGAGTGTTAGTTTACTTGACGTCTGGACGTTGTGTTGAGTGTTAGTTTACTTGACGTCTGGACGTTGTGTTGAGTGTTAGTTTACTTGACGTCTGGACGTTGTGTTGAGTGTTAGTTTACTTGATGTCTGGACGTTGTGTTGAGTGTTAGTTTACTGGACGTCTGGACGTTGTGTTGAGTGTTAGTTTACTTGACGTCTGGACGTTGTGTTGAGTGTTAGTTTACTTGACGTCTGGACGTTGTGTTGAGTGTTAGTTTACTTGATGTCTGGACGTTGTGTTGAGTGTTAGTTTACTTGACGTCTGGACGTTGTGAAGCGTATCGTTATTAAACAACCATTCCTAGACCACGGTGGCCACCATTTCACACAATATTATAATAAATAATACATACATTTTGAAACAAACCAATTAAACAAAATAAATGCAGAAATCAGCTGTTTTCTATCAACACTCAGAGAAACAGATCCCTTGTGTTTGTAAAAATTATTATATTGTATATTTTAGTGATTAAAAAAAAATATTTAGATATTTTAAAATATATTTGAGGCAGAGAAACAGAGAGATGGGTGAATTGAAAATGTAAGTGAATATGTATTAATTCCTTCATCGCCTGTGTACCCACTAGTCACTGACCAGGTGAGGAATGGATGGGTGCACCTGGAATTGATTTTGTGACCGCACTGATTCTATGGATATCATAAGAGTCTTATTCTATGGATATCATGTAAGATTATAGATAATTTCAACATTTTCTCGCCACTTCTTTTACAATGAGTTTGTTAAATGGAAGAGCGTACTTCAAGCATATAGTATATATATACAATAGTTAATGTACATGTTGGTCTAAATAGTATCAACATTTTTGCGCTTTCATAGTTTTGCTTACAACGCGTTGATCTATTTTTACAACTCTTAATTAATCTACCGTCACACATCACCATCAACGTCATCAAATTAAGGAAACCCCCATCATCACGAGTCTTACTTAGTCCCCCATCATTACGAGTCTCACCTGGTCCCCCCATTATCACGAGTCTTACTTGGTCCCCCATCATCACGAGTCTCACCTGCCCACCCCCCCCCCATCCCCCCAAATCTTGTATGTGTTCCCCAACAATCAGCTACCTGCGTCTATCGTGTTATTTTGGGCTGGTATTTCTCACCTGGTCCCCCCATTATCACGAGTCTTACTTGGTCCCCCATCATCACGAGTCTCCCCTGCCCCCCCCCCCCCCATCCCCCCAAATCTTGTATGTGTTCCCCAACAATCAGCTACCTGCGTCTATCGTGTTATTTTGGGCTGGTATTTATTAACCGGATGACAACAACCAAAAAGCCGGCAAAGACAGGGGAACAAAAAGAACAGGTCTCTCTAAAAACACCACACAATAAGTTGACAAAATAAATGTGTTTTTGGTGAATAAGAACAGAGGCACAGGTCATTTGATAACAGTCAGACAGCAATGCAGGGTTACTAGCAGAGGTGATAGTATTTGGTCTGCCAGTCAGCGGACAATGTCATGTCGTCAGAGTCATGGGGTAGGCGGGATCTGGTCGATCTGGTCCGTGTGACATGGTCAGTGTCACGTGATCGGTGTCACAAGGTCATTGTCATGTGGTGAGTGTGATCCTGACTACAGGAGTGGCGAGCGTTGGTTAGGTCTATGGGTAAGACAAGAAATTCTTGGACAAATCAATAATTATTTCTTTTAAATGAAAAGAAGTTTGCGTCACCAGCAAACAAAAAAATAAATTTGAGAAATTGATCAGACAAATAAAATGACAATTTTTGTATGTATGTTTAGTCATGTTGTATGTATGTATGTTACGTCTTGACACGTATATGTTAAATTATATTGTTAAGTTATGTAGTGTGAATATTAGGTCATGTTGTGTGTATGTTTGGTCGCAGAGTATGATTAGACGCGGTGTATGTATATTTAGTCACGATGTACGTATGTTTATTAACGGTGTACGTATGTTTATTAACGGTGTACGTATGTTTATTAACAGTGTACGTATGTTTAGTCACTGTGTACGTATGTTTATTAACGGTGTACGTATGTTTATTCACGGAGTACGTATATTTAGTAAAGGTGTGCGTATGTTTAGTCATGGTGTACGTATGTTTAGTCATGGTGTACGTATGTTTAGTCATGGTGTACGTATGTTTAGTCACGGTGTACGTATATTTAGTCACGGTGTACGTATGTTTAGTCACGGTGTACGTATGTTCAGTCACGGTGTACGTATATTTAGTAAAGGTGTGCGTATGTTTAGTCACTGTGTACGTATGTTTAGTTACGGTATACGTATGTTTAGTCACGGGGTACGTATGTTTAGTCACGGTGTACGTATGTTTAGTCACGGTGTGCGTATGTTTAGTCACGGTGAACGTATATTTAGTCACGGTGTACGTATGTTTAGTCACGGGGTACGTATATTTAGTCACGGCGTACGTATGTTTAGTGTGGTGAGAAGCGTGAGTCCTATGACCCCCGTTGATTGAAGACCTGTTGAGTGTCAACCCAAGGGTAGTGGTGAATCAGATCAAACAGCCTCAGCCATGACTCACACCATCGTTCACAAAATCGTCTTTCATTAAACCGGGAGGGGCGACGGGTTATTAATTCGATACCAAATATGTGGCGGCCATGTTCTGTTGACAGCGCCTCGAGGATATATGTGGGGAGGGGGTGGGATGGGATGGGTTAGCGGACTTCTACATACGATGTTCAGTCTGAATCATCAACTAAAAACTATATTAAAGAATAAGTACTACATTCAGAACTGACCGAGTACTACATTCAGAACTGAGCGAGTACTACATTCAGAACTGACCGAGTACTACATTCAGTACTGACCGAGTACTACATTCAGAACTGACCGAGTACTACATTCAGAACTGACCGAGTACAACATTCAGAACTGACTGAGTACTACATTCAGAACTGACCGCGTACTATATTCAGAACTGACCAAGTACTACATTCAGAACTGACCAAGTGCTACATTCAGAACTGACCGAATACAACATTCAGAACTGACCAAGTACTACATTCAGAACTGACCGAGTACTACATTCAGAACTGACCAAGTACTACATTCAGAACTGACCGAGTACTACATTCAGAACTGACCGGGTACTACATTCAGAACTGACCAAGTACTACATTCAGAACTGACCAAGTACTACATTCAGAACAGACTGAATACTACATTCAGAATTATTATTATTAAGGTGGTCTAGGCTTAGGCTCACTACAGTACCCCAGCCTAGGGTTAGGCTCACTGCAGTACCCCAGCCTACGGTTAGGCTCACTGCAGTACCCCAGCCTAGGGTTAGGCTCACTGCAGTACCCCAGCCAAGGGTTAGGCTCACTGCAGTACTCCAGCCAAGGGTTAGGCTCACTGCAGTACCCCAGCCTAGGGTTCGGCTCACTGCAGTACCCCAGCCAAGGGTTAGGCTCACTGCAGTACCCCAGCCTAGGGTTAGGCTCGCTGCAGTACCCCAGCCTAGGCTTAGGCTCACTTGCTCACTGCAGTACCCCAGCCAAGGGTTAGGCTCACTGCAGTACTCCAGCCAAGGGTTAGGCTCACTGCAGTACCCTAGCCTAGGGTTCGGCTCACTGCAGTACCCCAGCCAAGGGTTAGGCTCACTGCAGTATCCCAGCCAAGAGTTAGGCTCACTGCAGTACCCCAGTCAAGAGATAGGCTCACTGCAGTACCCCAGCCAAGGGTTAGGCTCACTGCAGTATCCCAGCCAAGGGTTAGGCTCGCTGCAGTACCCCAGCCTAGGGTTAGGCTCACTGCAGTACCCCAGCCAAGGGTTAGGTTCACTGCAGTACTTCAGCCAAGGGTTAGGGTCACTGCAGTACCCCAGCCTAGGGTTAGGCTCACTGCAGTATCCCAGCCAAGGATTAGGCTCGCTGCAGTACCCCAGCCTAGGGTTAGGCTCAATAAAAATTAGCAATAACAGAAAGTTATACATTGAAAACAAAAATTGTTAAAAGGCTTGACCTCACCCACCCAAGTACTATCTACCCCTGTCTAGCATTGGTCAGCATCCAGCAGCATCGAGCCTTGTTTATCACTTAGAGAGAGAGAGAAAGGGAGGGGGGTGAGAATGAGTCGGAAGAGAAGAGTTTGAAGAAGTGGGTCTTGAGGGCAGTTTTGAAAGCTGGGTTGGTCAGTATATACTACATTCAGAACTGACCATGTACTACATTCAGAACTGACCATGTACTACAAAACTTTGATTAACAAACATAACCTCGCGTTGAACTAAATCTCTTTTTTAAACGTCCAAAATTTAAATATTTGTTCAAAAATCTAAATGTCAGGGATTTAGTTGAAAGGGTTACGGTAAGAATTGTTTCCCTCAAACTAAACCCAATGATAGTATCTGTTTCAAGTTGGGTCAAGCGCAGCTCGGGGGCGGAGAGTATTTCTTAAAGCAATTTCGTATTATCGCATGTAAACTTCAGTGTATTCTTGATGACATTAACTCCAGACATATAACTCGCACTCAATTTTACTTCGCTAAATCTTCTTTTATTTGATTTCTAACGGGTCTTTGAACAAGCCCCCAATGGTACCTAGCCCGGGTCTTTGAACAAGCCCCCAATGGTACCTAGCCCGGGTCTTTGAACAAGCCCCCAATGGTACCTAGCCCGGGTCTTTGAACAAGCCCCCAATGGTACCTAGCCCGTCAATGTTAATGATCTCTCTTTTTTTTTTTTTTCACACTTTATGCCAGATTTTTTCACCAAACTTAGCACATATACATTTGATTATCCATATTTAAATACAGAAGGGTACGAACTCACAATATTCAATCCTTTGGNTATGGCTCTTTAAAACCGATTTTAAATAGAATTAATTTAAATTGATTATTTTCTGAAAATTTTTTTTTATAACCCCCCCCCCCCCCCCCCCCCCCCGTGAGGTGATCTAGTCCTCATATAATAACTGTTCTTTTATTTCAGTTAAACACCAATAAATAATTTACTTGAATTTCTTCTTTCGTGTTTGTTCAAGTTAATAATATGCCTTCAGTTTGAAAATTTCATTTAGCATACCAGATTCTAGGTGAACAAATCTGGCATATAAGGGTGAAACACACACAATGGGGAGATCATATACGTACTGTGTACTATGTGGGTGTGTGTTCAAAGACGTTCTCACAAATAGAACCTAAAGTGATCATTGTACAACTTAGTGCCTGGAGTTCATTTCATCAAGAAAAACCAGCAAGTCCACATGCGAAACTACGCCATTGATTAAACAATATACGCACATGAACGGCCCTTGTCTTAACATTGACATTTATTTATTTACCTATTTCTCTATAACGAAATATTATCCCTGTCCTTCGATTGTCCAAGTGTTGATTGATTCAAGCGTTGATTAATTCAAGTGGTGATTGATTCAAGTGTTGTGGCCACTTCCTTCAGTCCCGTGACTTGTACCAAGCCGTATCCAGATAGTGGAGATGTTGTATCCCAACACGAGCTCCCACAGTTATCTCACGACAGCCACACTGTACGGGCACTCGGTAACTTATCCAAAGGAAAAAGCCCTCAGCGAGCCATCGGTAAATCCTCGAACCCCACTAAAAATAAAAACTCCGCTCAGGTAAATAGGGGGGGGGGGGAGCTAACCAGTGTTGTGCCGTGGACCGTCTTTTGTTTTAGCGGCGTTCTGAATGGCCCACCAGACCAACCCCCCGTCTGCTCGGTGGAGGGGGGGGGGGGCGCGACGCGGGCGCTTCAGTTCTCGCAAACGTTTTCGACAAACTAAGCGATGTCACATAGTCGTGGTTGGCGAGATGCGCTTAGGCCACGCAGTATAACGGAGCGATAACCATATTTTTACAAACACATTTACGACCACTAGTTTAACGACATAGAATCAATCAATGGCTATCAATAAAATAGAGTATTGCTTAATTGTTTCCTATAAAACTTTTCTATGGTAAAGAGTAAGGATGATTAAATAGGATTTTTTTTTTTTTTTGGGTGTGAAACCAGTGATCGGTTTTCATAATCCGGTTTTCAACAGAATATCTGTTTTTAGAATGCGTATCAACGATTCCGTGCATTAATATCAACTACACATTATATTTTATAAGATCGAAAGTGGCAGTTCAATATTTATGTATTTTTAATACCTCAAAGCAATGCTCATTGTGACACCACTTATCACGAATAAGTTATGACAAACTATCTTACAATTGTACCATAACAATTATCTTATTTTTCTTATAAAGTCTTTGATTATTTGATTAAATAATAATTTATAAAATTCTGAGTTTTAAATAGATCTTCTCTTTTATAAATGACTTTTTTATAAAGAAATCGATTATCGGTTGGAGAAAATCAACAACCGGTTTCTGAAACAATAACCGGAAATACCGGTTATCGTTGAACATCTTTAGTGAAGAGTGGTCGAGATAAGGGCTGCGATATCGCCTCCTGTCATTGGACATATTATCTTGTACATCCCACTTGAACCAACGGTGACAGGAGAAGGCGTATCCAGTTGTTAACAACCAGCCAGCAGCCCCGACCAATTCAATAATTATAAATTACAGATTAACGTTCAATGGGTATATGAGCACGCCGTCCGGTGTGACGTAACTAATGACCCCAGTTCCCGGAGTGCCACATATGTCATGACGTCACAGTTCACTGATTGCCGTATATGTGACCAGTTCACTGAGTGCCGTGTATGTGACCAGTTCACTGAGTGCCGTATATGTGACCAGTTCACTGAGTGCCGTGTATGTGACCAGTTCACTGAGTGCCGTGTATGTGACCAGTTCACTGAGTGCCGTGTATATGACCAGTTCACTGAGTGCCGTGTATATGACCAGTTCACTGAGTGCCGTGTATGTGACCAGTTCACTGAGTGCCGAGTATATGACCAGTTCACTGAGTGCCGTGTATATGACCAGTTCACTGAGTGCCGTGTATATGACCAGTTCACTGAGTGCCGTGTATATGACCAGTTCACTGAGTGCCGTGTATATGACCAGTTCACTGAGTGCCATGTATATGACCAGTTCACTGAGTGCCGTGTATATGACCAGTTCACTGAGTGCCGTGTATATGACCAGTTCACTGAGTGCCCTGTGTGCTTGATCACTGAGATCGCCACCGTCTATAACGGTGTTACCCAATTTGCCCCCGGTCAACTCTGGCCCGTTTTGATTCGTCCATGGGCCTTCTTTAACAACGTCCGTCTAAAAATAGCTCTTAAATCATCTTGTTTGAGAACCTTTCGTCTCTATCAACAATGGCAGCGAGACCAGCTTTGCATTCTTAATGGGTCATTTTTTGTGAGTGTCCATTAAATAGATTGCTGAGCAGTGTGGTCAGACGGCTGACCGTTCTAGACAACAGGTCGTGAGACCTTTGATGAAACCGGTCTCATTTGTCAGAATTGTCAGTAAAAAGTTAACCTAGATCTCAAGTCCAGTGTTCCCCCCTCCCTGCAACATGAACGTCGCTCCATTGAGCATTACTGCAGGACAGTACCAGGACAGTACCTAGAGACTCTATTTGTTGTAGAGATGTCATGTGAGAGGGAGAATGAAGATCACTACACAATGTGGTGTTTGTTCGAATTGGCGCGCATATTTCATTTTATTTTGTTGTTACAATTGCTCTAGTATTCATTTATTACGCTGTTCTAGTATTCATCAATTAAAATGTTCTAGCATTCATTTATTACGCTGTTCTAGTATTCATCAATTAAAATGTTCTAGTATTCATTTATTACGCTGTTCTAGTATTCATCAATTAAAATGTTCTAGTATTCATTTATTACGCTGTTCTAGTATTCATCAATTAAAATGTTCTAGTATTCATTTATTACGCTGTTCTAGTATTCATCAATTAAAATGTTCTAGTATTCATTAATTACATTGTTCTAGTATTCATTAATTACATTGTTCTAGTATTCATTAATTACATTGTTCTAGTATTCATTAATTACATTGTTCTATTATTAATTAATTACACTGTTCTAGTATTAATTAATTACATTGTTCTAGTATTATTAATTACATTGTTCTAGTATTCATTACTTACATTGTTCTAGTATTCATTAATTACATTGTTCTAGTATTCATTAATTACATTGTTCTATTATTCATTAATTACATTGTTCTAGTATTCATTAATTACATTGTTCTATTATTCATTAATTACATTGTTCTAGTATTCATTAATTACATGCATAAATCGGCACCTTATAATAAATGTTGACATTTTTTGCTAAGAATTTAATGCATATTTATGGGGGGTGGGGGTGTCGGGTCGGGTGGGGTGTCGGGGTGGGGGAGTGTCCTGGCTGAATTCTCACACTAGACACTTACTTAACCATTACTCAGTTATTTATTAATTGGTTTTTGCTATAATATTCATGTTTGCTAACTGAACTTTTAATTGATCACTGACTTCATTCTTCGTGTTCACTATATCACTACTGGTTCATATTTCTTCTTGTTCACTAATCACTATAGGTTCATATTTCTTCTTGTTCACTATATCACTATCGGTTTATATTTCTTTATGTTTACTATAAGTTCATATTTTTCTTAGTGTTCACTATATCACTTTAGGTTCATATTTCTTCGTGTTCACTATAAGTTCATATTTTTCTTTGTGTTCACTATATCACTATATTTTCATATTTCTTGTGTTCAATATATCACTATAGGTTCATATATCTTAGTGTTCACTATATCACTATAGGCTCATATATCTTAGTGTTCACTATATCACTATAGGTTCATATATCTTAGTGTTAACAATATTACTATAGGTTCATATATCTTAGTGTTAACAATATCACTATAGGTTCATTATATCACTATAGGTTCACTATATCACTATAGGTTCACTATATCACTATAGGTTCACTATATCACTATAGGTTCACTATATCACTATAGGTTCACTATATCACTATAAATAGGTTCACTATATCACTAAATGTTCACTATATCACTATAGGTTCACTATATCACTATAGGTTCACTATATCACTATAGGTTCACTATATCCCTATAGGTTCACTATATCACTATAGGTTCATATTCACGGGGAAGAGTCTCCAAACAGTTTTCCTCCAATTCACTAGATTGACTAAAAATACAAAACTGTACAGGATTACTGATAGGGGTAGGGGGGCGGGCCTCGAGGTAATTTACCCCTCATTATCAAGGACAGACCCGTTTTACCTGAGTTAGAGATGGTGTACCTTGTTGAGGTGAGGATTAACATTGGTGACGTATCCCTTAAGCTGAGGGGAGTTTTTGTAGGCTATAAAAAGGAATGTCGCAGTTTGAAGTAAGCTGTATCTCAATTTCACTCTATACGGGAACTTTCCTTGCAGGTGAGCCCGAGGTGAAAAATTTAAAATTAAAAAAAAAACAAAAAACAAAAAATAAAAAAACAAAACAAACAAAGGTAGATTTTATCCCAAAATAACTAATCCATTTTTTGTCCAAATATTCACCGTCTCTTTGTTTCTCAAATTTATGTTCACTTTTTGACCCCCCCCCCCCACACACACACATCCAAATTAATAAATATATTACTTTGTTTCTTCTCTCCAATAACTGCAGGATATTCATTTTCTAGTCTATATAGTTTGCTTCTGGTGTGCCCTGCTTCCTTTTTCACAAACGGGGCTCCCACCCGTGTACAATGTTTGAGGGAGGCCACTATGTTACATGATAGTAAGCAATAAAGAGCCAGGGGTATGGTGCAGGACTGTCTGTAGGACTGTAGGTAGGTTGTAAGACTGTATGTAGGCCCATTGGTCGACAGGCAGGGTGGAGGAGACTCTGTAGGTCTACTGTTTAAAGGCCGGCAGGTAGGGTGCAGTACTGTATGTAGGCCTATTGTTAAATGGCCAGCAGGTAGGGTGTAGTACTGTATGTAGGCCTATTGTTAAATGGCCAGCAGGTAGGGTGCAGTACTGTATGTAAGCCTATTGTTAAATGGCCAGCAGGTAGGGTGTGGGGCTGTATGTAGGCCTATTGTTAAATGGCCAGCAGGTAGGGTGTGGGGCTGTATGTAGGCCTATTGTTAAATGGCCAGCAGGTAGGGTGTGGGGCTGTATGTAGGCCTATTGTTAAATGGCCAGCAGGTAGGGTGTAGTACTGTATGTAGGCCTATTGTTAAATGGCCAGAAGGTAGGGTGTGGGGCTGTATGTAGGCCTATTGTTAAATGGCCAGCAGGTAGGGTGTGGGACTGTATGTAGGCCTATTGTTAAATGGCCAGCAGGTAGGGTGTGGGGCTGTATGTAGGCCTATTGTTAAATGACCAGCAGGTAGGGTGTGGGGCTGTATGTAGGCCTATTGCTTAAAGAACGGCAGCTCGGCTATGGGACTATCTGTAGGCCTATTGTTTAAAGGTCAGCATATATGATAGAAAATGAGAAGTTAACTCTTTTTTTTTTAACCGTTGGACCCACCGGGTATTATTGTAACTACTCGGATCCCGTGTTAAAAAAAAGAACTGCACCCGGCTCAGCCCTGGCATCCAATCTTCTCTCTAGTTAATTCTCTTACATCAGATGGATGGATTCGCTAGGTCATTAACACGGAGAACGAGGATTTAATTGAAATGGTTGTCGATGTAAGCCTGGGTGTAACATGTCATTGGTCAATTTCAGATGGTCACTTTCAGTTGGTCAATTTAAGCTTTCATGGAACAAGTATTAGCCAAAGAAATCGCTCCTGCACTGACAATCCTATTCCAATGGTCACTATGCACAGGAAATGTTCCAGCAGACTGGAGAACAGCGCATGTCACTCTAATCAACAAGAAAGAGGAGCATTCCGACCCTGCCAACTATCGTCCGATATCCCTCACTAGCGTCGTCTGCAAATTGTTGGAGCACATAATCGTAAGCACAGTCATGAAGCATCTTGAAAGCAAAAATATACTCAATGACTGTCAACATGGCTTCCGAGTCAATAGGTCATGTGAGACCCAGCTTCTCGAATTTGTAGAAGACCTGATGACTAATCTGGAGAACCACAAGCAGACTGACGTGCTAGTAATGGACTTCGCAAAGGCATTTGACCGTGTGAATCATAATTTTCTTCTACACAAACTCCAGAGATATGGGATTCAAGGCACCACTAAAACATGGATCTCTAGCGTCCTCAGCCACCGATGCCAAGCAGTAGTGGTGGACGGTACAAGCTCCTCCTTTGTCGATATGAAGTCAGGGGTCCCCCAGGGATCAGTGCTGGGACCCTGTTTGTTCCTAGCATTCATTAATGACCAACCCAAGAAACTGACATCACAAGCAAGACTGTTCGCAGATGACACAGCGGTGTATAGGACGATCGCCAACAGATCTGACCAGGACCAGCTACAACAGGATCTCAATCTGTTAGCTGAGTGGGAGATGAGCTGGGACATGGAATTTCACCCTGACAAGTGCCAGACACTATCAGTCTCTAGAAGTTGTACTCATATACACAACCAATACGAACTGCATGGCCATATACTTGAGACAGTTTCCTCCGTAAAGTATCTGGGTGTTACCATTCAAAGAGAGGTCCGCTGGGACGAGCATATTAACAATGTATGTAACCAAGCAAACAAGACCCTAGGGTTCTTAAGGCGAAATCTAAAGATTGGCAACTCCTGTGTAAAAGAAAGAGCATATAAAGCCTTTGTCCGTCCGGTTTTAGATTATGCATCTTCAGTCTGGGACCCATTTACCCAGAAGAGCATTGACAGGTTGGAGGCGGTCCAGCGACGAGCAGCACGCTTTGTCCTAAACCACTACAGGAATACCTCTAGTGTTGGCAGCATGCTAGAAACACTAGGCTGGTCACCATTGGAGAAACGACGACGACAATCCAGGCTCTCCATGATGTACAAGATAAATAATGGGCTGGTCCACTGTTCCAGTATTAAACAGAAACTCGTCCCTCTCCCCCATAGACAGCGACGAGGCCATGACAGGCAATTCAGGCTCATACCAGCAAGAAGCCAGTATATGAGCTGCTCATTCCTGCCCAAGACAATCAGGGACTGGAACAATCTTTCAAAAGGAACGGTTGAAGCGACAACACTAGACACATTTGTGTCTATTGCCTCAAGCCTTCCAACCCCTAGTGCATGATTCCCTCACAAAGTGGCACTGGAAATCAGTGAAATTTCCTCATCAACACCAGGAACAGAAACATGGCAAATCCCATCTACATGCATAGGATCCAAAATGACCAATAAATTGATCGTGGGCCCTTAAGATTTAGAAGAAGAAGTATTTTGTCAATATCAGATGGCCAATTTCAATTGGTAAATTTAAGCCTTATAAATAAAACAAGTCATCTGTCAATTTCAGATGGCCCCTTTCAGTTGGTCAATTTTAGCCTGATAGATAAAAAATGTAATTTATTAATTTCATCCTGAATATGACAATGTGATTGTTCAATTTTGGACGTTACATTGTCATAACATGTTACAATGACATACCATTATATTTAACTGCAAACTACAAGGCAACATAATGTTACGAGGTGTAACATGGTACACATGCCCCCCCCCCGCCAGTTTGTTACAATATTTCCCCAGGTGCGAATCCCCCTTTGTTACAACAAGGCCCCCCCCCTTGTTTACCACCAGAAGATACACCCTTGTTAAAACATGACACATTCTTTTTTTCCCCAAGGACCCCGATAAGCCTTAGCACCAGCACACTTGGTTGCTATGTCTTACATTAGTGACTGGCCGATATTCAACGTGACCCTATTACCTGACGGTGCCACAGTTAAGATACAGGTGCCACAGTTAGGGTACAGGTGGAACTATCTGACCACAGGTGGTTGAACTTATTCCTTCCCTCACTTTCTAGCAACCTAAAAGAGTCACCCGTGTCCCAGGTGATACACTTCTGGGCATCACTACCAAAACAGAACGCCGTGTTCATCAAGTCTGCACAGACTTCACCCGGTCTGTATCACATGGTTCTTACGGGTCATTTGACACGGGACATTTCAAAGATGGCGCCATCCTGTCTGAAATTGAAATCAGGTCAGAAAGCTCTGGACGAACAAATCGCTGATGTCACAAACTTGTTTGTCAAAATTTTTCACAACTTCATACTCGTCAATTCCATAAATACACAGCGTAACCGCCTGAGATGTACTTAGGGTTATGGTGTAATCGGGGATATAGTGTGACAATTAGGAATATAGTGCGTGAATGAGGGGTATAGTGTAGCATGCCGTTATGGGGAGTCGGGTTGGATAGAGGGTAAGGGAGACGGGTTGGATAGAGGGTAAGGGAGACGGGTTGTATAGAGGGTAAGGGAGATGGGTTGGAAAGAGGGTAAGGGAGACGTGTTGGATAGAGGGTACGGGAAATGGGCTGGATAGAGGGTAAGGGAGATGGGTTGGATAGAGGGTAAGGGAGACGGGTTGGATAGAGGTTCGGGGGTATAGTGTGACAATTAGGAATGTAGTGCGTGAATGAGGGGGGTAGTGTAGCATGCCGTTATGGGGAGTCGGGTTGGATAGAGGGTAAGGGAGGCGGGTTGGATAGAGGGTAAGGGAGACGGGTTGTATAGAGGGTAAGGGAGATGGGTTGGAAAGAGGGTAAGGGAGACGTGTTGGATAGAGGGTACGGGAAATGGGTTGGATAGAGGGTAAGGGAGATGGGTTGGATAGAGGGTAAGGGAGACGGGTTGGATAGAGGGTAAGGGAGATGGGTTGGATAGAGGGTAAGGGAGATGGGTTGGATAGAGGGTAAGGGAGACGGGTTGGATAGAGGGTAAGGGAGATGGGTTGGAAAGAGGGTAAGGGAAACGGGTTGGATAGAGGGTAAGGGAGACGGGTTGGATAGAGGGTAAGGGAGACGGGTTGGATAGAGGGTAAGGGAGACGGGTTGGATAGAGTGTAAGGGAGACGGGTTGGATAGAGAGTAAGGGAGACGGGTTGGATGTAGTGTATGGGAGACGGGTTGGATGTAGTGTAAGGGAGACGGGTGGGATGTAGGGTAAGGGAGACGGGTTGGATGTAGTGTAAGGGAGACGGGTGGGATGTAGGGTAAGGGAGACGGGTTCGATGTAGGGTGTAAAGGGAGACGGGTTGGATGTAGGGTACGAGAGACGGGGCGGATTATTGTTTATTCCTTAACAAAAGCATCTAGATTCAAGAATATCAAACATAATGACGTCATTCTCCAGACAAATCTTCCCCTTGACTGCGCTTTTGACAGTTGACCTATAACCAATGAGCTAAGGTCGACCTGGCCTTTTCAATCTCCTGTCAAATCCAATACAACAACCGCGGCCAGGCTAGACTCTCGTGTGCCACATCTGCTAAAGCTGTCGCCCAATTCACGTGTATGGGCCATATGCAGCCACCTTAACGTCAATGGACCGTGATGTTTGGTTCTTCCCCCTATTTAGCCACGGAGAAAGTTCAAACGTGTCAATCAGATAGACGGACACTGTGACCTGCTCTGTTGCGGACACGTACTGTTCAATGTCCCAGCTCTTCGGCGTGTAAGATTGACTCCTTGCACACACTCAGTTACGTCACAGTTAGTTTCTATAATAATCTAGCGGTCTCAGTCATTGTGCCACCTACAAATGTGTTTATGTCTGTACTAACATCATGAGTTCTCAATATCGTTGTCAGAAAACGAGGATGAAACCAATCTCTACCAGGGAATGTTATTCGAACGGATAACTTGAGTGGACGGGGACAATAAATATGACAAATATACACTTTCCCCATTGGTCGAAATCCCCGTCACTTAAAAATGTTCTTGAAATAGAAATCTCCAAAGAACACATTTTATTTCAAACAAGCTTCCGTTCGAACAACACTCCTTCGCACAAATCAGTTGCCGACAGTGTCGTGACAGTGCCGTAGCTAGCTTAAGTGCAGCCAGGAATGGGCCAAGGTTTTTGTCGCCCCCGTCCACGACAAAACTCTGCAGTCAGCCAAAACGTCTCCCCTCCATATAAAGAAAAAAATGGCCGCCAGGGGGCGGAGCGCCGCCCCCCCCCCCTATTTTTTTAACTATGGCTACATATTTTGTTTGACGACACGCTGAGACATTATGCCGTGATTGGGGAACCTTCATTAAGACACCGGGGATATTGCAGCAACGAGCGAGCTGGGACATTGTTGCCGTTATTTGGGAACCTTCATCAAGTCACCGGGAACACTGCAGTAACGAGCGAGCTGGGACATTGTTGCCGTGATTTGGGAACCTTCATCAAGTCACCGGGGATATTGCAGCAACGAGCAAGCTGGGACATTGTTGCCGTGATTTGGGAACCTTCGTCAAGTCATCGGGAACACTGCAGCGACGAGCGAGCTGGGACATAGTTGCCGTGATTTGGGAACCTTCATCAAGTCACCGGGGATATTGCAGCAACGAGCGAGCTGGGACATTGTTGCCGTGATTTGGGAACCTTCATCAAGTCACCGGGAACACTGCAGTAACGAGCGAGCTGGGACATAGTTGCCGTAATTTGGGAACCTTCATCAAGTCACCGGGAACACTGCAGTAACGAGCGAGCTGGGACAAAGTTGCCGTGATTTGGGAACCTTCATCAAGTCACCGGGAACACTGCAGTAACAAGCGAGCTGGACATTACACAAGGTCTTCCAGTGAACCGGATACGCTAATGACGCAAGATTCGCGATAAACCGGAAGTCACCTGACGGTATTTGGGCCCAGAACAAGATCGACGAGCCCCGGTCCTCCACTCAGCGGCCAAATGTAACATTGATGTACGCAACTTTTCCAGTCTGAGTTATATATGGCACCATGTCAATTGGTGTGTGACACAATGGCAATGGTGTATGTACGGCAACCATATGAATGGTCTCTGAGACCATGACAGTGGTACATGGCCGCATATCAATGGTGTTTGGCACTATGTAAGTAGTGATACCACTATGTTAATGGTGTATGACATTATATCAAAAGTGTATGTCAATATGTCAATGGTGTCTGGTGCAGTGTCAATAGTGTGTCCCACCATGCCAGTAGGGTATGACGATATGTCAATTATGTCAATGGTAGATGCTAAAAGCGTATTGCACTATTTCAATGGTTTACTGATGAACGATGCACCAACACCCCGTCTATACAACGGCCTCTAAACCATCACTACAGCGGCCTCTAAACCATCACTACAGCGGCCTCTAAACCATCACTACAGCGGCCTCTAAACCATCACTACAGCGGCCTCTAAACCATCACTACAGCGGCCGTACACCAGTGATTCGCCCACTGTAATTGCCCGTATTCCAAATAGCAGTCTCTTCAGATAAACACGTCACACAACAGTGAACAGATTTGGCACTGCGGCATGCGGCGGGGGAGGCCTCGAAACTTCAAACAGACAGGTCAAAGGTCAAAAGCTGAATGAAGTAGATCGGATTTTCCAGTATCAATTTAACACGGAGGATTATCCGCGGCTATTGGGAAGTACACGTCAACAGACAACAGACACCAGACATTTGCAAGGTGAACAAAAGTTCACCGAGATGATGAACACTATACATGCTTTAATTGAAGAGTAGAAGTGCCCTTGATCTGCTACAACGGTGGTTCCCAAACTTTTAAAGTTTTGCACACCGGTTAAGACGTTTGCCATGGCATCAGGGACCGGTGCCAGGTTTGTTAATCATTTCGACTTTGACCTTAACTACGTCATAAAATAGCCTTAACCCGCTACCAGCCAATGGGATTGGACTTCATGACATATGACCATTTACCGCTAGCCGTTGCACTTCTTGCTTCTAAAGGCTATGCAACGTTCTTCAAGTTTCCTCCACTTTGGTCTGAATGTGAGCGGGCGGACAGGCGACGTACGCCGCGTGGGCCGATGCCGGCCCGCGGAGACCATTCTGGGAAATATATTGGCCCTAGAGGAAACCGTGAAATAACAAAATCAAAACAAGGTATTGACCCCACAAGTAAAGGGGATAACTCCCAGCAAGAGATGACAAGAGTTATGGTTACTGGCGGAGAAAAGTTTTAATTGCAGACCGGCACAGCACTGAGTCGATCTGTACGAATGGATGTTTAGTTCAAAGTCAACACAAATAGGACAGTCACAAAGGAGACCATTGATTATTTAATAGTTACCCGCAAATATAAGAAATATCAGGGCGTCTTAAAGTCATTGTGGAGCCCGGCGTGTATAATTTAATTAATGTCCATACAACTTCAATCCATGGAGTATAACGGTGGACAACAGCATGACATATCACCATTTACCGCTAGCCGTAAGACATACCTAACAAATGAAACAAAACCTATCGGTAGACATACCCATGCAAGATTCATCATAAATCTAAGACACTCTCCAAATGTACGACACACTCCGTATGTACGCCACACATGTACGCCACACTCCGTATGTACGCCACACTCCATATGTACGACACACTCCATGTGTACACCACACTCCGTACTTAGACATACCCGATATGACAACTAAGCCCACATTTGAAGATTAAATCAGTGCAGCCGAGACGGTGCGCGGAAAACATCATGGAAAAAAGTCACAAATTTTGCTAGGAAAAAAAGTCACATGAAAAAAGTCACATGGAAAAAAGTCACAAATTTTGCTAGGAAAAAAAGTCACATGAAAAAAGTCACATGGAAAAAAGTCACAAATTTTGCTAGGAAAAAAGTCACATGGAAAAAAGACACAAATTTTGCTAGGGAATAAAGGCACATGGAAAAAAGTCACAAATTTTGCTAGGGAATAAAGGCACATGGAAAAAAGTCACAAATTTTGCTAGGGAATAAAGGCACATGGAAAAAAGTCACAAATTTTGCTAGGAAAAAAGTCACATGGAAAAAAGACACAAATTTTGCTAGGGAATAAAGGCACATGGAAAAAAGTCACAAATTTTGCTAGGGAATAAAGGCACATGGAAAAAAGTCACAAATTTTGCTAGGGAATAAATGCACATGGAAAAAAGTCACAAATTTTGCTAGGGAATAAAGTCACATGGAAAAAAAGGCAAACGAATAAAGTCACAGAAACATTCAGCCATCATATATCATAAATCAATCCTGTCAAGTCTATATCTTTCGGTCCGATCACACTGCCTTGGTGACAATAATAAGTTTTAGTGTGATTACAGGTATGTGATAGTAGAACAGCTGTGTTGGGGGGGGGGGAGCACCTTGGTTTAAGTCTGGCAAGATTGGGGAACAAAAAGATTTTTTGACATCTTTCTGTCCATTGACCACACTGGGGGCATTGATGCTTTGTCTGGATAGGGTTATCAGTAAACTAGCACCAACTGTTTCAGAAAAACAAAATAAAATATTACGCACCAAACGCAATTGGGATATTAAAAAAGAGAATCTCATTTAGCGGAGTTATTGGAAATTTTACTTTGTAAAATCAGTGTCATCATATTTCGTACATCGTCCCCATGAAAACTGATTGTTGTGGGGGGGGGGGGGGGGGTTTGGGGTTAGGGCGTAGGACTGAAAATTCGAAACACTATGCCGTCATCGCCAACGTGTCTACAGGCCAAGTTTCAGTTCGATAGGTTTGACGGAAAATTGATCGACGGAAATTCGATCGAACTGAAATTTGGTCGAATATTTTTTCAGTTCACACGTTAAAATTTGATGAAAATTTTAACGTGTGAACTGAAAAAAAAAAACAAAAAAAAACCGATCAAATTTCCGTTCGATCAAATTTCCGACGATAAATTTTCCATCGACGAAATTTCTTTCAAACATATTTCCGGTAACCTGTTGACACTGAGTGCCTCCGACCCCCATTAAACCATGGGCGCCCCGGGGGTGCTGGAGACATCCCTGGTGAGGACGAGTGGATGGATGGTTTGACGGCGCAACGAGGCGCAGTTCAGGACGTCTGGGCGGCTTCTAAGCCGTCACCTCTAGTCACACACCAAGTGCTTGTTCCATGGTCGGTCTGTTGATCGCGTTCATGTCAGTTCAACAACAATCAAGTCACGTGATTAATAAATAAACCTACTCTCCAAGCAATCCTATGAAAATATTGAATGGACGTGACGCCATGAGCTAAACTAAAATATATGAATGAGCTCCGTCTAGAACAGTGGTTCTCAACCCCCGCCCCCCCCCCTGATGCCACGACCCTTTAATACAGTTCCTTGTGCTCCAACCATAAACGTATTTCGATGCTACTTCATAAATTTGTATGTTCCGATGGTACTAGGCGTCCCCTGTGTAAGGGTCGCTCGACCCCCAAAGGGGTCGCGACCGACGGGTTCGTAGTCGCTGGTCTAGAACCTTCGATCTTTGGAATAAAAGATATCTCTAAAACATGTGTGCAGTTGAAAAGTTGAGCCCCCCACTCACCCCAGGAGAACATTATGTTTTAAGTTGAATGAAATGTTTACAGATGTCAATGAATATGTTAAGTATATTAAGTATATGTATACGTTTAAAAATATAGCTAATAGTTATTTCGCTTGGCCTCGCGCATTGGCTCTCTCCAACAATCATTTACCAAACCTTATATATATATATATATATATATATATATATATATATATATATATATAAATTTATTATTTATCACAGTCTAGAAGAAAGTACAAGTTGATTCTGTTTTTTGAATATACCAAACAAATTATATTAAGTATATGTATATGTATAAAAATATAGATAATATTTATTTCTCTTGGTCTCGCGCATTGGCTCTCTCCAACAATCATTTACCAAACCTTATATATATATATATATATATATATATATATATATATATATATATAAATTTATTATTTAGCACAGTCTAGAAGAAAGTACAAGTTGATGCTGTTTTTGGAATAGGCCAAACAAATGCAGTAAATTGGACAACAGTATACGATATTTTTAGCCAATTCTCTCAGACCCACATGATAGTAAGATAGATAAAAAATATGCGATACTTCAAACCCCATCCTCTCAGACCTACATGACAGTAAGTTAGACAACCATATGCGATATTTATATCCCATTCTCTGCGACCTACATGACAGTAAGTAGAACAACAACATGGTCTATTTCTGTACCGTTTTCTTTAACCTCCAAGGCAGTAAGTAGGACAACAGAAAGTGAGACAATATTTTGCCCCTCCCCCCCCCCCCCCCTTGTCGCAGACAAGTCTTATTAAAATCGTCCTCATTATGAAAAAACAAAATGGCGACAACAAAATCTCATTAAAAATTCAGAGCTACTTGTTTCCACTGTCTGTCTGTTGACCCTGCCGCAGGGAGGTGTGCCGAGGTTAATCATCTGCGTGGCCAGTGCAGCACGCGATGGGCCAGCGCAGTTGTCAGGTTTCACAGGAACATGTTGAGACATGGGCAAGATGGATGTGGAATAGCACCAGAGAAAGTTTGTCACTAAAAATATTGTGTATACGTCATACATGTTTGTGGTTGACCGGTCAACAAATCTTGTGTAGACGTCATACATGTTTGTGGTTGACCGGTCAACAAATCTTGTGTAGACGTCACATGTCTTAAATCGAGCAGTAAAAAGACATTTTTGCAAAATATTTGTCGCTCTAAAAATGTGTGTGACTTAATAATTCGTTGTGCATCTCCCAGCACGTAATCTAATGGCCCTGTGTATGTGTATGTTCAGATGTATACATCTCTGAATTTTATTTAATTAATACAACGATGAGGGATTGGATACTTTAGCCCAACAGAAGTGACTTCATTGTCTCAGAAATATCGTTATGTCACGTATCTCCAAATCACCGTCTCACAATTCATGTTCAATCGGTGTGTGAAGACCGTCCATGATTTGTAGAGCAGACCATCAAGATACCTCCGTGAAACCAGATATCGATGACTCCCCTCATCCGCAGTGTAATTCATGAAATTTCACTAGCTGTCAATCCATACATTAGTTATTGTTGTTTTTTTTTAGTTAATCAATGCTATCTTCATGACTCCTACATCTCATGGGAGTGCCACTGGCTGTGATAAGGTCAGGCTTCCAAGACGCGTGGTCCGCTGACCGTTCGTCAGAGCCATCACTTTGGCCTTGCGGGTGGGGGTGGGGGGGGGGGGGGGACGGGACACACGCTCAGATGTTTAAATGACTCAAAGCTGTGAATTGGAAGTATATTTTTAAATTGAACTGAACAGCTAAATAACAAAAACCTAAAAGTGCCATGGGTCCCCCAAAAGACACGCGATGGCTCTGCTGGAAGCTCTTCAACAAAATTGTAAGTTAGGTTAAGTATTTGTTTGTTTTAATTTCTTCAACAAAACAAATAACTTAAAACAATGATTATTTACAGTAACTTAAGAACCTATTTATATTTCACGCATCGTAGATAAACTAGACATCACAGGTTTTCAATTCCTTTTTCAAGTGGGAATAAACATCAAAACTACTTACAGACACCCATTTATAAAACGTATTTAGTAATACTCAAAGAAGCAAGACGTTCAGTTTATTATTAAAAGGCAAAGACTGTTGATGAAAAGAGAGGAGTGTGAGTGTACGTTGCCATTAGACGAATAAAGCCAACCATCAATAAACTGGTCGCTGGTCCATGCTGCAATGTTGACGGAGTTCTCCGGCCCGTTGCGCCGAAAAGTTTGAGAGCCACTCGTCTAAACAAGAGGATTTGCAGTCCTATCATTTGAATATTAGTCAACCTATAATTTTCCCATCATGCACCAGGGCTGGCATGATCAAAGCAACAAAGCGGACCTGACGTAAACACAGTCTTATGTTAATCAGGCGCAGCATGTTGGGGTGGGGGGTGGGGATGGGGATCCTCCCTGGATACAAATATGGGCGAGTCCGCCATGACAACATTCTTGACACGTGACACGGCCATCGGATCTGTTAGTAGCTCAAGATGTCACATGACAGCATAACCCATAAGATGGCGGTTTCAAAAAGAATACGTCTCCGTAACAATGTCCCTCGTGGTCATTTATCAGAAAGCTTTCAATTCTTCACATTAAAGTGCATTCGTTTTGGTTGCCAGTGCTTCTAAAATGAGGACAAATTGACCCCGGCCATAGAAGCGACACGTCGAGTCCAACTTCAATCCGTTTTTTCCATCGTAGATAAAATAGACATGGCAGATTTTCAATTGCCTTTTCAAGTGGGAATAGCCATCAACACTAGTTAATCACACTATTTGGCTTAGACTCGGGTGGTGCGATTTTGTCCTTCACTTAAAAAATATTTCTTCTAGATAACTTTTCTGTGTGTAAGAGTGTTGAGAGGAGCACACAAAACTTCTGATATGTCACATGAAAGTATGGCCACAATACGTTTAGCAATACGTAGTCATGCACGGCTGTAGTCATTGGACACATACGCCTGTAGTCATTGGACACATACACCTGTAGTCATTGGACACATACGCCTGTAGTCATTGGACACATACACCTGTAGTCATTGGACACATACGCCTGTAGTCATTGGACACATACGCCTGTAGTCATTGGACACATACGCCTGTAGTCATTGGACACATACGCCTGTAGTCATTGGACACATACGCCTGTAGTCATTGGACACATACACCTGTAGTCATTGGACACATACACCTGTAGTCATTGGACACATACGCCTGTAGTCATTGGACACATACGCCTGTAGTCATTGGACACATACACCTGTAGTCATTGGACACATACGCCTGTAGTCATTGGACACATACGCCTGTAGTCATTGGACACATACGCCAGTAGTCATTGGACACATACACCTGTAGTCATTGGACACATACGCCTGTAGTCATTGGACACATACGCCTGTAGTCATTGGACACATACGCCTGTAGTCATTGGACACATACGCCTGCAGCCATATGACATATATGCCCGGGTGTGGCGGGTCAGATGTCCGTAAAGCCCCAGTGGCTACTGGGCACATACGCCTGCAGTCATATGACATACATTCCCGGGTGTGGCGGGTCAAATGGCCCTAAAGCCCCAGTGGCTACTTTCCGTGTGACTAAAAGGACTTGACAACCTTTATTTCCGACGACTGTGTCGTTACGGCTGAGTTCTGGGTTGGTCTCCTGTCACTCAAAGTAAGGGCACACGTTGGCGTTGTAAACAGCCTGACGTCAGTTTTTTTTTACTTTCTTCAATTTAAAGGTTTTCATGAGAATTTAAAAAAAAAAAAATTGAGTTAAAAAAAAAAAACGAGTCTGGTTTAAAAATGACTCCTGCAGTTTGTTAATGCCCCTAGTTTGTTAATGCTCCTAGTTTGCTAATGCCCCTAGTTTGTTAATGCCCCTAGTTTGTTAATGCCCCTAGTTTGTTAATGCTCCTAGTTTGCTAATGCCCCTAGTTTGTTAATGTCCCTAGTTTGTTAATGTCCCTAGTTTGTTAATGCCCCTAGTTTGTTAATGCCCCTCCCTTACCCCTTACAAAAATCAAGTCAGACACATACACATACACCCAACTTTTCAGTTTCCATTAAAAAATATTCTGACATATTAAGTATTAATATGCCTAAATTTGGTATGACAAAAACAAATCATTTGGAGAAGAGCATAACTTGGCTTAGTCTAGGATAGGGATAAAGTGCATGGTGCTTCAGCAATTTTAAAAAAAATCAAAACAAGGGCTTTCGTGTCCCGATACATCTTGATAGTGAAGCGAACACCCCCCCCCCTCCCCCGAAACCCATTTTGTTCTATGAAGGAGATCTCATTTATCCACTTTCTCCTCAACCCATCTTGTTAGTTGAAGCCCTCTTCTAAAAATATTGTTAGTAAAAGTCCCTTCAACCCATCTTGTTAGTAAAAGCCCCTTGAACCCATCTTGTTAGTAAAAGCCCCTTCAACTCATCTTGTTAGTAAAAGCCCCTTCAACTCATCTTGTTAGTAAAAGCCCCTTAAACCCATCTTGTTAGTAAAAGCCCCTTCAACCCATCTTGTTAGTAAAAGCCCCTTCAACCCATCTTGTTAGTAAAAGCCCCTTAAACCCATCTTGTTAGTAAAAGCCCCTTAAACCCATCTTGTTAGTAAAAGCCCCTTCAACTCATCTTGTTAGTAAAAGCCCCTTAAACCCATCTTGTTAGTAAAAGCCCCTTAAACCCATCTTGTTAGTAAAAGCCCCTTCAACTCATCTTGTTAGTAAAAGCCCCTTAAACCCATCTTGTTAGTAAAAGCCCCTTCAACTCATCTTGTTAGTAAAAGCCCCTTCAACTCATCTTGTTAGTAAAAGCCCCTTCAACTCATCTTGTTAGTAAAAGCCCCTTAAACCCATCTTGTTAGTAAAAGCCCCTTAAACCCATCTTGTTAGTAAAAGCCCCTTCAACTTATCTGGTTAGTAAAAGCCCCTTCAACTTATCTGTTAGTAAAAGCCCATTAAACCCATCTTGTTAGTAAAAGCCCCTTCAAATCATCTTGTTAGTAAAAGCCCCTTCAACTCATCTTGTTAGTAAAAGCCCCTTCAACTCATATTGTTAGTAAAAGCCCCTTCAACTCATCTTGTTAGTAAAAGCCCCTTCAACTCATCTTGTTAGTAAAAGCCCCATTTAAACCATCTTGTAAATGAAAGCCCATTTAAACCATCTTATAAATGAAAGCCCATTTAAACCATCTTATAAATGAAAGCCCATTTAAACCATCTTGTAAATGAAAGCCCATTTAAACCATCTTATAAATGAAAGCCCATTTAAACCATCTTATAAATGAAAGCCCATTTAAACCATCTTATAAATGAAAGCCCATTTAAACCATCTTATAAATGAAAGCCCATTTAAACCATCTTGTAATTGAAAGCCCGCTTCAACTCATCTTGTTTAATGAGGCCACCATCTTCCAAAACCACCTATTTAGGTACTCCCGCCCCACCCTGCCCAATACCATGAATTGACGTGTTGTTGGTGAGATTCCTGGCGTGTAATCTCCTCACATCGTCATCATATTGTGCTGTGAGATCTGAGGGACGTCTCAGTATCCGTGTGACCAAGATAAACAGTCAGACTAGGCGCATCTCCTCCGGTGTCCTGACATGGCTGATTGTAATGACTTCACCAACAAAATAACCTGTCTGTTGTGGCAGAGTACAATGATGCGCTTTTCACAACACCATTTTTGGAGCTGCTGTAGCTCTTCCTAGCTTGAAGAGTCACGTGACCAAAATTTCTCTGTTACTCATAAACCTGTACAATCTACCAGTGACATGTCAGATGGTCATCATGATTGATGTCAGCGCTGAGTTTATTTCAGTCATACCATTGCGTTAATGCTGGTCATGTCGGAGGTAAACACTACTGCAGTGAATCTCACTCTGGGTAAGGTAGGTGAGTTGGAATATTATAAGAAGCAGTGGCTTGCCTGACATGCCGAAAGTAGCGGACTGCCTAACATGCCGAAAGGAGCGGGCTGCCCAACATGCCAAAAGTAACGGGCTGCCCAACATGCCGAAAGTAACGGACTGCCCAACATGTCGAAAGTAACGGACTGCCCAATATGCCGAAAGTAACGGACTGCCCAACATGCCGAAAGTAACGGACTGCCCAACATGCCGAAAGTAGCAGACATCCTAACATGCCGAAAGTAGTTTACGGCCCAACATGCCGGAAGTAGCGGACTGTCAAACCTGCGTAAAGTAGCGGGCTGCTTAACATTCCGAATGTTCTGGTTTAACTTATATTTATATGCTGAAAAAGAACAGCTCACTGCATAACATTAGAAAGCGCCAAATCTCTCATCACGTCCTACAAAGCATGAGGTCAATGGCTGAGCCCATCTCAGTGGTACTAAATATGTAACCCATGCGTAAAGACTTTGAGAAACTACCAGAACAAAATACACGTTATGAAATTTTAGCATTTTAAAAATAACTGCAATGCAATATTTACTCTTGGCCACAAAAAACAGCAACAACAAAATCCAGTGATTGACAAACAGAAATTCCAAAACATGTTTAAAATTGACTCCTTTTTAAAGTCCTTTACACAATTTTCGGATGGTTAATTGACCCACTTCCCGACATCCCACCAAACTGAAACTCGGCACATAAACAAGCTGACGATGAAAACACATGCTTTCAATTGTTCAGCCCCATTCCCAAACCCCCAAAATCAGTGTTTCCTGTTTTCCAAGGGGAAGAGCAACGAAATGTGTGTGTTGGTGAGGAGATTATTTGCGGAGCTGTTGCCAGGTGCTTTGTACTTGTGACGTAGTTGGGTATGCATTAAAAATAAAATGTATTTTTGAAGGAGCGTATGAAGGAAATATGAAACGTGTTTTCTCCGGAAGTTAACCCATTTACATAATCACTTCTTAATAAATGATAAATCACGTACAGTGACATAAATGAAAATAAAGGGTTTATACGAACAAAAATTGTTTTAATAGGTTGTTATTATTCTATGTTCTCTCTTTTTTTCCTTACGAGATTTCATTGACTGACCTCAGCCCAAGAGACTAGACCAATAATGACTCTCCACTGCCTGGGATAAATTGGAATATCCACCTATAAAACTATAAGAAGACTCCGAATAATTTGCTATAGAGGATTGCTGTTGTTGAGTATTGACTCGCTCTTGGACAACAGCAAAGAACGTGAGAAGGAAATGTTTACATTTGTCCCAACAACCCACGACTCGGTCACCACGGTGAACCAGTTAACTATCAATGGACAGTTTGTCAGTCTGTCGACGTCACCAGCAGTGTGCGCCATTAACTCTGGCAGACGCATCCCTAGACTGGATACGTAACTTCTTATTCTGACCGTAGCGTCAATATATAATTATATTATAATCTGATACAAATATTTATTGATCCTGGAATATATACGTGTTAGTGCGGGATATAAACATCAAGTCTGCACAGAATCTCAGCATACTTGTAGATCTTCAAGTCTGCACAGAATCTCATCATACTTGTAGATCTTCAAGTCTGCACAGAATCTCAGCATACTTGTAGATCTTCAAGTCTGCACAGAATCTCAGTATACTTGTAGATCTTCAAGTCTGCACAGAATATCAGCATACTTGTAGATCTTCAAGTCTGCACAGAATCTCAGCATACTTGTAGAGCATCAAGTCTGCACAGAATCTCAGCATACTTGTAGATCTTCAAGTCTGCACAGAATCTCTGCATACTTGTAGATCTTCAAGTCTGCACAGAATCTCAGCATACTTGTAGATCTTCAAGTCTGCACAGAATCTCAGCATACTTGTAGATCTTCAAGACTGCACAGAATCTCAGCATACTTGTAGAGCATCAAGTCTGCACAGAATCTCAGCATACTTGTAGATCATCAAGTCTGCACAGAATCTCAGCATACTTGTAGATCTTCAATCTGCACAGAATCTCAGCATACTTGTAGATCTTCAAGTCTGCACAGAATCTCAGCATACTTGTAGATCATCAAGTCTGCACAGAATCTCAGCATACTTGTAGATCATCAAGTCTGCACAGAATCTCAGCATACTTGTAGATCTTCAAGTCTGCACATAATCTCAGCATACTTGTAGATCTTCAAGTCTGCACAGAATAATAATAATAATAATAAATAATAACAAAGTTGATTTGAAAAACACGCTTCACCCCCAAAGGCTCGAAGCGCGGTACAAAGTCAACCATATAAAAAGAGAAATGAAAAAAGTCTCTATTTTACCACATTGTTATACAAAAGGCAACATTACAAAAACTACATACGAGAAAACCCATTCTAAGTCTGCCATCCCTTACAAACATAAACAACACAAAGGCCAATATACATTATATCCCTTCATAGAACAGTCAAATCCAGAAGTCTCTACAAAGAGACCAGTGTCATTGGGTAACGAGGCCCTAATGACTTCCATTCATAGAACAGTCAAATCCAAAAGTCTATACAAATAGACCAGTGTCATTGGGTAACGAGGCCCTAATGACATCCATTCATAGAACAGTCAAATCCATGAGTCTATACAAATAGACAAGTGTCATTGGGTAACGAGGCCCTAATGACATCCATTCATAGAACAGTCACATCCAAAAGTCTATACAAAGAGACCAGTGTCATTGGGTAACGAGGCCCTAATGACTTCCATTCATAGAACAGTCAAATCCAAAAGTCTATACAAATAGACCAGTGTCATTGGGTAACGAGGCCCTAATGACACCCATTCATAGAACAGTCAAATCCATGAGTCTATACAAATAGACCAGTGTCATTGGGTGACGAGGCCCTAATGACATCAATTCATAGAACAGTCAAATCCAAAAGTCTATAGAAATAGACAAGTGTCATTGGGTAACGAGGCCCTAATGACATCAATTCATAGAACAGTCAAATCCAAAAGTCTATGGAACTACGCAAGTGTAATTGGAAAGGGGCGAAAGACCCAGAAAATCAAGTTTTGTGTTCTTTTCATTTTTATTAGCATTTGTAACGAGTGGTTGAAAAAACAACAGGCTAAGAACCCTTGAAATCCATCGTACGAATGGGCTGATGAAGCTTGCTTGCTCTTTTATACGGCCGACAAGCCATACATTTTCGTTCAGTTCAAGTGCTCTTGAAACATCCCAAAAAATGTGTCTTACAAATGATTCACCCGAATTTCCCTGAGCTGCACAATTTCAAGTAGATTTACGTGCTGGATAAAAGAGCAGATCCAACGGGACAGGCAGATCGTAAGAGGGGGGACAGTAATGGACTCCTGGATTAGCATGAATGGACATCAGTTGTCATTCCCGTGATATGTCCGCAATAGCTGTCAATGTTGGACGTCTCAATGCTAGACGTGTCAATGTTAGGCCTGGACAGGAAAAACCCCGTAGATTAACTTCTATTTCAGGCCCAGACCCCTGACCAAATGGCGTGATGGCGGTAGGGCGTTTAAAATAGACTGATTTATCGGAACAATTGAACGAATTTGTGTGAAACCCGGAAACACAAAGGGACATTTAAGAATCGTGCGCTATTTTAAAATAAAAGAAATGGCGCAACATGTGATATTTCCCTTGTTATTTTTTTTTACAACCATCTACGAATCTAGTCACATACTAAGTGATATATTAAAACTGGCGACTGAAACAAAACTTTATTTGAGGACTGAGTACCAATATTAAAACAATTTATATGAGGACTGAGTGCCAATATTAACACTATTTTCTTTTGTCTTTCATTAACTTTTACCAGTAAGGGACTATTAATAAAATAACGTTAATGAGTTGATCTAAAACTAGGATTTAATTTTTAATACATCATTAGGACAAAAGCTCCAGTTACTTACACAAGTTGTTTTGTTTTTTTAAATCTCTTCCCATTCCCATATAAACATGTTATCCGCAATTATTAATATTCATTTATTTTTATAATCTGCTATAGAAAACTATTGGAGAGTTTTTGTCATTTTAGATGAGTATGTAAATAAAAATGCCGTGTACATCCTATATCCCTCCAAAGAGACGCGTGCAATGCTGGTGGACGACCACTGATCTAGGTTCTGTGTGGGTGTAACTGGTGCCAAGATACGACTCATAGCACGGCTTCATGCATTCAGTGTTAGCGGGTGCACATACCACGGCTTCGTGCATTCAGTGTTAGCGGGTGCACATACCACGGCTTCGTGCATTCAGTGTTAGCGGGTGCACATACCACGGCTTCGTGCATTCAGTGTTAGCGGGTGCACATACCACGGCTTCATGCATTCAGTGTTAGCGGGTGCACATACCACGGCTTCATGCATTCAGTGTTAGCGGGTGCACATACCACGGCTTCATGCATTCAGTGTTAACGGGTGCACATTGAACTGCTACATGCATTCAGTGTTAACGGGTGCACATTGAACTGCTACATGCATTCAGTGTTAACGGGTGCACATTGAACTGCTACATGCATTCAGTGTTAACGGGTGCACATTGAACTGCTACATGCATTCAGTGTTAACGGGTGCACATTGAACTGCTACATGCATTCAGTGTTAACGGGTGCACATTGAGAGCTATAAAATATAAACAATGGCATCTGTCAGCACCAGTTTAACTGCCCCCACCCACCCGTTAGCTCCTGCGCACCCACCTGGTGGTACAGTCGCCTAAAACACCCCCACACCATTGTAAAGTAAGTCAACCGTAGCACCCGTACCAGCCAGGTCATGGTGGCATGCCAAGCGTACCTTAAAAAACATGGCATTCAAGCGCGAACACAACATGGGCCATAATTCAATTACAGTTTTAAAACACGGGATAGGCAATATAAAAAGTGTACAATCCACTTCTCGTGGGTCATGTAAGGCCGGAACAATCCAGCTGTAGGCAGACATTACTGGGAAGAACCACGGCTCTCTCATCAGTCGGTGTACCATGTGACCCATCGTCAAATCATTGCCCGTTGAACTCGATCAAATCTCACCCGCAGGATGGGTAGGTTTGGTTGCAATATATAGGTTTAGTTGCAATATATAGGTTTGGTTGTAATATATAGGTTTGGTTACAATATGTAGGTATGGTTGCTATACATAAGTTTGGTTGCAATATATAGGTTTGATTGTAATAAATAGGTTTGGTTGTAATAAATAGGTTTGGTAGCAATACATAGGTTTGGTTGTAATATATAGGTTTGGTTGTAATATATAGGTTTGGTTGCAATATGAAGGTTTGGTTGTAATATATAGGTTTGGTTGTAATATATAGGTTTGGTTGTAATTTATAGGTTTGGTTGCTATATAGGTTTGGTCGTGAGATATAGGTCTGGTTGCTATATAGGTTTGGTCGTGAGATATAGGTTTGGTTGCTTTATAGGTTTGGTCGTGAGATATAGGTCTGGTTGCTATATAGGTTTGGTCGTGAGATATACGTCTGGTTGCTATATAGGTTTGGTCGTGAGATATAGGTTTGGTTGCTATATAGGTTTGGTCTTGAGATATAGGTTTGGTTGCTATAAGGTTTGGTCGTGAGATATAGGTCTGGTTGCTATATAGGTTTGGTCGTGAGACATAGGTTTGGTTGCTATATAGGTTTGGTCGTGAGATATAGGTTTGGTTGCTTTATAGGTTTGGTCGTGAGATATAGGTCTGGTTGCTATATAGGTTTGGTCGTGAGATATAGGTTTGGTTGCTATATAGGTTTGGTCGTGAGATATAGGTTTGGTTGCTATATAGGTTTGGTAGTGAGATATAGGTCTGGTTGCTATAAAGGTTTGGTCGTGAGATATAGGTCTGGTTGCTATATAGGTTTGGTCGTGAGATGTATGTGACAGAGTGAAAGATGTTCACCGAGTCTAAGATCGGGACACGCGACTAGGCGTTGGATTTGGAACCAATCGTGCGGCATTCAGATGAAACAGCTTTGAGTCCTAAACATCATCTTATTTGAAATAAACTATCTTTCATTTTCAAATGTCATCATCCTCCTGGCGGACACAATTTCAAAGCGTGACAAATAATATAAAAGACGTCCACCTGGAAATAGTTATTAATAATTAAATTTCTCGAAACCCTGACGGAAGAACAGTTCATATTGCGTCACATGGTGTTACTATAAATATATTTTAATTTTATTTTATTGGGGGGGGGGGGGGGGGGGGGGCAAGGGGTGTACCGTAAAGCTCATTATAGCCACGTTTCTTGACATTCCTCAAACTCTACGTGAAATCTGGCCGTTCTACGATCTCAAGGTCACGATATCCCCACCCCCCTCAGTGACACACCCGCATTGCGATAGTTTAGTGCTAGTTACGCCTTTCCTTCTAAGCCATAACTTAAAACACTCGTGTTTAGGATAACAATAGTTCTTACCCCCATGGCCCATAAAACCACCAAGAGATCAAGGATCAAGAGTCGCACGGGTCAGTGATCCTCAAATGGTTTGACACAATGCAAAGTTGTCAATGGTGGTCATTTTTATTTTATTTTTATAGTTTGAGATCTGAGTTTTAGAGTGATGACCTCAACCTTTATAGTAGTCGCAAAAAAAAAAAAATAAATAAACAAAAAAAAAAAAATAAAAAAAGAAATAATGTACTTAAAACATAAAAAAAAAAACAAAAAAAAAAAAAAAAAAAAAAAAAAAAACAAAAAAAAAAAAAAAAAAAAAAAAAAAAAAAAAAAAATAATAAAAGGCATACTGTACTTAAATCTTTAAAAAAACAACAAAAAAAAAACAAAAACAAAAAAAAAAAACCAAAAAAAAACACCAACAGAAGATTACGGCAATTATTTCTAAACAAACCCGAAGGTATACGCCGTTCCTGCCCTACAGCATCCAAAAACAGCGATGTCCATAAGTAGACCCAAGGCAAGTCATGCCTGCCTTGTACACGCCCATCTGACAAAACGTGTGCTCGGCGTGGTGAAAGAAGGCTGTCTATTCTTTCGGTTGTTTCAAGACGCGATCGCTTCAGAAAATGTGCAGAGATTGCAGGTTCAAAAGGATCAAGTTGTCACAGACTGAGTTATTATAGGTAAAGGACAACTCTCAGACAGTTCTAATAAAGGGCTGCTGCTTTATATGACATCACTTCCGGAAAGGTATGAAATGATGAAAATTTATGTCCAGGAGACCAAAAAAAAAAAAAAATTAATTTAAAACTATCCATCGACATGAAGCGTTATGGGACAGACGCAGCAGTTCACTGACAGTGTCCATCGACATGAAGCGTTATGTGACAGACGCAGAAGTTCACTGACAGTGTCCATCGACACGAAGAGTTATGTGACAGACGCAGCAGTTCACTGTGACTGTCCATCGACATGAAGAGTTGTGTGACAGACGCAGCAGTTCACTGTGACTGTCCATCGACATGAAGAGTTGTGTGACAGACGCAGCAGTTCACTCTGGGGTTCTTGTGTTAGTGAACACTGTGGCACGGAGACCAGGCATCACTTACACATAACTAACGTAGGTATCTGACTGGTGTGAAAATGGCCGTTCCCATTGCGATGACCTTGCAGTTCAATGCGTGTATTTTCAAAGACATTTTTTACAAATGTTGAGTGAATTGTCCTTAATTTTGTGTACTGTTCTGGAATGGAAACAAGGGACATAAATCCTGACAAGTCGCAAAGAGCTGCACTCAAATCTTGTTAGACTGCTAACTTAAGAGGCGTCATAAATTTTGTCAGGATTTGAAAATTGAAAGTCGTTGAGTGCTGCCCGGGTTGGGCCGAAAATTTCGCCACCCTCTTCCCGACACCCTCCACAAAACAACAACAACAACAACGCTGCAGTGGGCCGCAAATGCCGCCCCTCCACATAATGAAATAAGTGCCGCCCGATCCGGATAGTCCCCTCCGCAGCCCTACCTACGCCCCTGCTAGTTACTGTCCATTTATGTTTCACTAAGTTATTTTAGACTGGAACGTTTCACATTTTTAGAAGAATAAAAAATATGAAAAAAATCTCAAAATCCCTCTATAAAAATGAGTTGTTCTAAGCGTCTGCACACTTTAATCCAGAGAGTTAATCCTAAACAATCAACGAATAACGAGCAGCTCAAGTTGTCCCTGAGTGCGCATGCTCACACCCACGTCACATCATCCTACTTACATAAGCTTCAGCCCTGTGCAGCGCCGATGATGTCACTACAAGAAACCGTCTGTTCACACGTCATCTCATCAAAAACCTGCCACACGCTCATAGTTAGGAGATGATTCTTATCAAAAAGTCGTTGAAATAACTCTGGACATCTGCTGAATGGAGGCGCCTCGATCCGGCCGACACGGCCGCCCCTTCCCCCCATGACGTGTTGACGACCAATCAGAAACTATCAATCTATTGACACATGCAGTGGTCAAACATTGACGTACATTAAACCCTCCCCCCCCCGGGGGCGAAGGGGTCAGTGTTTGTCTAGATACCTGTCCAAGTCCACGACCCGTGCATGTCGAGATGGAATCTAAGAGATTGGGGGGGGGGGGGGTCAGGGGGTCATAATGGAGGCCTCCGACAACATAATCGAGAGACAAAAACAAAGGGAGACAACCCAAGTGGACATGTTGTCTTTAAAGGGAAACGTCGATTTAACTTCGGGCATTTCAACAACACCCCTTCCACCCACTGGTTTCACTACGAGACTAAATATAGCCATGATCGGCCAGTCCAGGCCAACCAAGTTGTTTTCAACTAAATGCACCACGTGGCAAGAAAGGGGGTGGGGGGGGGGTGGAGTTAAGTAGAACCACGTGACAAGAGGACATGGCAAAAAAACGTGCCTTTTTTATTGCAAAAGTTGTGTTGATGGCGTGTTTTACCAGCAAGATGACCGAACGGCGCAGTTTCTTGTTGTCCTAATATCACAAAACTTGTGAGACATTGGACAGAAAGGAGGAGGATTTAATAGGACATACTGGGGGGTGGGGGTTGGAGGACTACTGCAACATGGGGATGGGGGCAGATAAGTGAGAAAGGGCATTACTGCAACATGGCGATGGGACAGATTAGTGAGAGTGGGTATTACTGCAACATGGGGATGGGGGCTGATTAGTGAGAGTGGGGATTACTGCAACATGGGGATGGGGCCTGATTAGTGAGAGTGGGGATTACTGCAACATGGGGATGGGCAGGTTAGTGAGAGTGGGCACTACTGCAACATAAGGGTATGGGCAGATTAGTGAAAGTGGGCACTACTGCAACATGGAGGTAGGGGCAGATTAGTGACAGAGTGGGCACTACCGCAACTTGGGGGTAGGGGCAGATTAGTGACAGAGTGGGCACTACCGCAACTTGGGGGTAGGGGCAGATTAGTGAGAGTGGGCACTAGTGCAACATGGGGGTAGGGGCAGATTAGTGAGAGTGGGCACTACTGCAACATGGGGGTAGGGGCAGATTAGTGACAGAGTGGGCACTACCGCAACTTGGGGGTAGGGGCAGATTAGTGAGAGTGGGCACTAGTGCAACATGGGGGTAGGGGCAGATTAGTGAGAGTGGGCACTACTGCAACATGGGGGTAGGGGCAGATTAGTGACAGAGTGGGCACTACCGCAACTTGGGGGTAGGGGCAGATTAGTGAGAGTGGGCACTAGTGCAACATGGGGGTAGGGGCAGATTAGTGAGAGTGGGCACTACTGCAACATGGGGGTAGGGGCAGATTAGTGACAGAGTGGGCACTACCGCAACTTGGGGGTAGGGGCAGATTAGTGAGAGTGGGCACTAGTGCAACATGGGGGTAGGGGCAGATTAGTGAGAGTGGGCACTACTGCAACATGGGGGTAGGGGCAGATTAGTGACAGAGTGGGCACTACCGCAACTTGGGGGTAGGGGCAGATTAGTGAGAGTGGGCACTAGTGCAACATGGGGGTAGGGGCAGATTAGTGAGAGTGGGCACTACTGCAACATGGGGGTAGNGTGGCTGGATGGACCTGGGTGCACATGTGGCTGGATGGACCTGGGTGCACATGTGGCTGGATGGACCTGGGTGCACAAGTGGCTGGATGGACCTGGGTGCACAAGTGGCTGGATGGACCTGGGTGCACAAGTGGCTGGATGGACCTGGGTGCACAAGTGGCTGGATGGACCTGGGTGCACAAGTGGCTGGATGGACCTGGGTGCACAAGTGGCTGGATGGACCTGGGTGCACAAGTGGCTGGATGGACCTGGGTGCACAAGTGGCTGGATGGACCTGGGTGCACAAGTGGCTGGATGGACCTGGGTGCACAAGTGGCTGGATGGACCTGGGTGCACAAGTGGCTGGATGGACCTGGGTGCACAAGTGGCTGGATGGACCTGGGTGCACAAGTGGCTGGATGGACCTGGGTGCACAAGTGGCTGGATGGACCTGGGTGCACAAGTGGCTGGATGGACCTGGGTGCACAAGTGGCTGGATGGACCTGGGTGCACAAGTGGCTGGATGGACCTGGGTGCACAAGTGGCTGGATGGACCTGGGTGCACAAGTGGCTGGATGGACCTGGGTGCACAAGTGGCTGGATGGACCTGGGTGCACAAGTGGCTGGATGGACCTGGGTGCACAAGTGGCTGGATGGACCTGGGTGCACAAGTGGCTGGATGGACCTGGGTGCACAAGTGGCTGGATGGACCTGGGTGCACATGTAGCTGCTAGGGCTTAAGTGCACACATCGCTGGTAGGACTTGAGTGCACAACTACTTGGTCGGAATTGAGTGCACAAATAGCTGAATGGACTTAAGTGCACCAGTAGATGGGAAGAAATGAGTGCACAAGTAGCTGGATGAACGTCAGTGCACAGGAAGCTGGATAGAATAGAACGCACAAGTAGCTGGTAATATCTGAGTGCACAGGTAGCTGGTAGGCCTGTAGTGCATATTTAGCTGGTAGGACTTCAGGCATCACGTAGGTGTTGGTACGACATGAGTGCACAACTAACTTGTTGGGCTGGAGTGCAAAAGTAGCTGGTGGAACTTGAGTGCACAAGTAGCTGGTAGTACTTAAAGGCAAAATTAGCTGGTGGAACTTGAGAGCACACTTGAGCTGGTAAGATCTGAGTGCACAAATGGATAGCAGTTATGTATGTACACAAATATATATGCAACAGTGCAAAGCTAATACGATCTGATTGCACAAGTAGCTGGTAAGGTCTGAGTGCTCAAATGGCTAGCAGTAATAGTATGCACACAACATATATGCAACAGGACATAGCTGGTAAGATGTGAATGCACTAATGGCTAGCAGTAATGGTATGCACATAAACATATATGCAACAGGAGATAGCTGGTAAGATCTGAGTGCCCTAATGTCTAGCAATGGTGGTATGCACACAAACATACATGCAACAGGACATACTTAGTTGGTGCAACTGACGTTCATAAATCATCAGTCAATGACTCCAGCAGTTACACCCACCTACATAAACGAAATGCCAATCTGAGCTACTGCTCTGATAGATACCAACTAGGGTAGACCTGTGTGGCTCGACTCAACTACGTGTTGCCCAGTCGCCATGTTTTCCTCGTCCCATGCAGTTGGCAAACAGTCGTGAAAGGCGGGAACGTTTAGATCAACACCGCCGGATGTGGACAATCGGCCATATTGTTTTAACTTTGTTCTCCTGAACTTTGTAACATTCAGCCCCTAAGGCTGCCCATGGTGACAAGTCCTTAGACACATTTCAGAGAACTTGTTGACACTGCTGTTGTTGCACATGGACTTAAGACAAAACGTCAGTGAGGCTTCTCGGTGTCAAACATTATGTATTATACATAATATGGACCGTTGGAACATACATATGTCTGATAATATGTTATGCACAGTTTGGACAGGAATGAACATGTATAATACTTTAGACGCACAGTCTGGGCATACACACCTAAGTATAATTAGACGCACCTTTTTCACACCCGCACTTGTGTATATTAAATGAGATGCACCATTTGGATTGCCACCAATACATACGATACACTGCATACATTGTATGAATCAGAATAAAATAGGGCACCTGGAGATAGGGTGTGTCTTAAAAGCAAGTACAGGGGAAAACCGCGAAATGCAAATTGGCGTTCCTTGAAAACATTCATAATCATTTGTATATCTTGTGGTAAACATAACTGGTTTATTAACAACATACTAGTGTTAGTTTAGCCGGTGTGTTTTGTTGTATTTGATTAGCTGTATGTGTGTTTATGTATGTGTGTTTGACCCCTTATTTTGTTGTTAAGCTAATGTTCGATCAAGCTGCTGTCGGGCTAATAGTACGTCCAGGTACAGCAGTAGTGGTTGGAAAGTACATCCAGATACAGAAGTAGTGGTTGGAAAGTACGGCCAGATACACCAGTACTGGTTGGAAAGTACGTCCAGATACAGCAGTACTGGTTGGAAAGTACGTCCAGATACAGCAGTACTGGTTGGAAAGTACGTCAAGATACAGCAGTAGTGGTTGGAAAGTACGTCCAGATACAGCAGTAGTGGTTGGAAAGTACGTCCAGATACAGCATTACTGGTTGCAAAGTACGTCCAGATACAGCAGTACTGGTTGGAAAGTACGTTCAGATACAGCATTACTGGTTGGAAAGTACGTCCAGATACAGCATTACTGGTTGGAAAGTACGTCCAGATACAGCAGTGTTGGCTGCATACAGCAGAACGCTGATTTTCCGAAAGTCAATGATTATCAGAACCTCCCTTGTCTTTTTTATTTTAAAAAAAAATTGTTATCATCCTTGGCAATGCGCATGGCATGGAACATTTTGGTCTAGGCAGGGGCATGAACTCCCTTGTGGCCCAACCCACCTTATATGTTAATGAGCGCAACAACCAAGCTGGTATAATGCCATCTGCAGACATGCTAATGAGCTCATTCTGAAAACAGATTCGACCAAATTTCCGTTCGATCAAATTTCCGTCGATCAATTTTCCGTCGACGAAATTTCTTTCAAGCAAATTTCCAGATACGCACCCCCAGCAATGATCAACTCTGCAGTTGACCGAAAATATCGCTCCCTTAATAAAAAGACAAAAAGTGCCGCCCCAGGCAGATCGCTCCCCTCCGCACCCACTTCCTACGCCCCTAAATGGGTGCAGTAGTGGGGGAAAGGTCGGTGGGTTGGGTCAGTGGGTGGCACGGGGGAGGGGGGACGTCCCAGGGGGCGGTAAAATGCACATTAGATCTAGTGGGGTGGGTGGGAACTATCGAATCATCATCAGCCCTTAAAGAGAGTCATAAATAGACAGCAGTGGTGACAGTACAAGAGTCATAAATAGACAGCAGTGGTGACAGTACAAGAGTCATAAATAGACAGCAGTGGTGACAGTACAAGAGTCATAAATAGACAGCAGTGGTGACAGTACAAGAGTCATAAATAGACAGCAGTGGTGACAGTACAAGAGTCATAAATAGACAGCAGTGGTGACAGTACAAGAGTCATAAATAGACAGCAGTGGTGACAGTACAAGAGTCATAAACAGACAGCAGTGGTGACAGTACAGGAGTCATAAATAGACAGCAGTGGTGACAGTACAAGAGTCATAAATAGACAGCAGTGGCGAAAGTACAAGAGTCATAAATAGACAGCAGTGGTGACAGTACAAGAGTCATAAATAGACAACAGTGAGACAGTACAAGAGTCATAAATAGACAGCAGTGGTGACAGTACAAGAGTCATAAATAGACAGCAGTGGTGACAGTACAAGAGTCATAAATAGACAGCAGTGGTGACAGTACAAGAGTCATAAACAGACAGCAGTGGCGACAGTACAGGAGTCATAAATAGACAGCAGTGGTGACAGTACAAGAGTCATAAATATACAACAGTGGTGACAGTACAAGAGTCATAAACAGACATCAGTCAAACAGTATATGGTGCTATTGAGGACAGAAATATGTCTAAAGTATGGCATACACAGCATAGTCATATCGCTTATTGCCTCTTGTGATACTAGTTAGTCACAATATCAAAGGATGTGGGAACTAGAAGTGAAGGGAGAGACACTGGCCAATAGCAATGGATGTGAGACCCAGAGGGTTACAAGATGATAAAACAATGACGCCACAACGGTTACCCAGTGCTGTAGACTCATGCCACCCTCCCTTTGTAAGACTTTCCCATGAATCTTATGGAGTCCGTCTGCTCTGGTGGCTCCCTGGTCTGGTGGCCAATGTTGCCTCTAAGGTTTGTTGGTTCGTGGTGCAAAATCATAAAGTTGTGTGCACATTTTTACAACATCAATTTTTTTTTGTGCGCAAAATTTTCTGCCTACACACACTTAAGTGGAAATTAGCTGCGCGGCGTCTGTAAGATTGCTGCGCGGCCGCGAAGCTTAAAGGTAACATTGCTGGTGGCACCCTGGTCTGGTGACACCCTGGTCTGGTGGCGCCCTGGTCTGGTGGCACCCTGGTCTGGTGGCACCCTTGTCTGGTGGAGCCCTGGTCTGGTGGCACCCTGGTCTCGTGGCACCCTGGTCTGGTGACAACATTTTCTATTTGCGAACTTCTCTGACCCACTGCTCTGCCTCGTGACACTCTGCTCTGATGGCAGTTTGCTGTGGTGACACCCTGCTCTGATGGCAGTTTGCTGTGGTGACACCCTGCTCTGATGGCAGCCTGCTCTGGTGACAGCCTGCTGAGGTGATACCCTCCTCTGTAGAAAGCCTGCTGTGGTGACACCCTACTCTGTAGGAAGCCTGCTGTGGTGACACCCTGCTCTGATGGCAGCCTGCTGTGGTGACATCCTGCTCTGGTGACAGCCTGCTGAGGTGATACCCTCCTCTGTAGAAAGCCTGCTGTGGTGACACCCTGCTCTGTAGGAAGCCTGCTGTGGTGACACCCTGCTCTGATGGCAGCCTGATGTGGTGACATCCTGCTCTGGTGACAGCCTGCTGAGGTGATACCCTCCTCTGTAGGAAGCCTGCTGTGGTGACACCCTGCTCTGTAGGAAGCCTGCTAGATAACCCACGGGAACATCATGTGGATGATACAGCTGGGCTCAGTTCAGACCACGCGGCCACCCAGCACCCATGGTACTTACTATGGTGGGAACCTAATCTTGTGGCACCCTTCTCGTGTTCGTCTCATCCATTTCGAGGGTCTCACACGGAACTGTCCGCGCCCCCCAATCAAACGACTGCTTAAAATAGCTGGTGACCATTAGACCATGGTACATAAACTTGTGTCTGGCCGATTTTTTAGGATCGTTTTAAATTGAAACTTTATAGCGTGTGTGATAAATCTATTTTCATTAACATGTGCATGCACTTGGATGTTTTTGGTGAAAGGCTAATTCAGAGCTGAGGCCAAAGCTTGGGAAATTGTACTTTATAGAGTTTTAGCTTCAGAAGAATTGTTCATGGCATTATTATGGATTGTGGAAAGTGGTTTAAACCGGCTCAAAGGCAGACCTAGGATTGGATTAGATGGATGGAGGATGTGGGAAAAGGGATTCAACGGCTGGGAATCTAGCATTAGAAAGTTCTGAGTGGAAGGAAGTAGTGAGGCAGGCCAGAGCACTACACGGGCGCCAGGGATTGATTTATGGGGCGATGGTCGAAGAACGTTTGAGAAGCGCTGGGTTAACTGGCGGTTGAGGTGAAGGAGGATGTGATGGACTGCTCATAAAACATGAACAGGCCATCAAGAATTCAAAAAATGGTAAACAAATGGTAAGAAACTTACCTGTGCTATGGCGTGGTCACTGCCCCCCTTCCACGTCAGTGCCTGGGAATAGGATGGGTTATACATAGACAAGATGCCAGGTCAGAATGATGGCAACAACAAACTGATGACATTTTTAAAACTTTTCTTTAGCTATTTAAAGATTTCAACTCAAAATTAACTGTACACAAGATAGAATGCTATTATTTGGGGGACAAATATTAATCTATATTTAGCCTAATAGCTAAAGGTTTATTTATTCTAAGCAAACGCATTCAAATTAAAACTATGTTCTGTTATTACAGAAATAATGGTGGGGAAAATAAGAGAAAATTTAGACGATCATTTGCTTTTAACTTATAACATCATATTATTATGATGAAATAAAAACAATATCACCTATAAAAATTAAAAACATGACGAAAGAAGCATTGCAGCCAGAATAATGAATACATTGATCGTGGCCCCTTCATAAAACGGGGAAGAAGAAGAACACTTTAGTCGCGTTATTACACAATTCAAATTAATTTTCCGGCAGCTAAAAACGATTAGACTATGGAGATAAAGTAAACAATGATTATCACCACCGAGTTCTACGCAGCTCCAATGATTACAAGCAATAGTTGTGGGTCCATGTATCGCTTACAACTGTCCAAGAATGTGTGTGCAATCACGTAGACACTTGAGTTTTAGTAGTTTGCAAAAAGCCTCGAGCCAAATAGAGTCTCTTCTTTTTTTTTTCTATCTTTTTTTTTTTAAAAAATCCTTTACATTAACTTCGCTTTTGTTCGTGGCTGGCTAAATCTTCGGACGGCTCATTGACCAAAATTCCCATCAACCTATCGAGCTGAAACTTGGCAGATAGACTCGTTGCCAACACAGGACAACACATTCTATCAAATTTTCAACCCCACGCCCCAACCCCCCCAAAAATAAGTTGTTCCTGTTTTTTCAAGGAAGGAAATATGATGCCACTCATTTCACGAACTAACATTGCCAATAGCTGCACTTCATTAGATTCCATTTTCTAAAAAAAACGATCGCAACGACTTTTGGTGCGTAATATTTTCTTTTGATTTTTTTTTCTGAGATGGTGAAATAAATACAAGCGGGTGTTTCATTTTAATATTAATAGAGTTCAGGGGCGTGGACAATATGTGTGCGGTTTGGAGCCTGTGAGGGGGGGGGGGGAGGGAGGAGGGGGAGAACTCATTGGGATTATTATAAAGTTAGTTACTTGAATTCATGTTTTGTCAAATGTTCAGGCGCCCCCCCCCCCCTTACTGCTCGCTATGACATTTTATAAAGGATTCATACGGAACAATTTGTTTTGAGGGCTGGTTTCATTGAAATGTGATCACTTTTGTTGGAATCGGTTTACGACTTTTCTAACGGCAATGTGAAGGTCAGAGGTCACCGTGATCACCCCCGGTTAGTCTATTCAGTACTGTTAATGGCTGCACATGTCCAGGAAAGATCAAGGTCAGAGGTCACCGTGATCACCCCGGTGAGTCTATTCAGTACATTTAATGGCTGCACATGTCCAGGAAATATCAAGGTCAGAGGTCACCGTGATCACCCCCGGTTAGTCTATTCAGTACTGTTAATGGCTGCACATGTCCAGCAAACATGAACAAACCAATTAAATGTGTGACATGATTCCAAAGTTAGATGCGAGTGAACATGAAGGGAACGGAAAGAAGAAAAACAAAACAAAAAAAGGGGGGGGGGGGGGGGGGAGGGGCCTCTATTCTTGTTCCCAACATGTTCCCCACTTTGGGCTGTCTCCATGTGAACAACTAACGGCAGCGAAAATTGTACAATCCGTAGTGAACATGGAACAAAAAAAAAGAGGGGGGGGGGAGAAATGGTCAAGGTGCTAAAATAAGACGTGTTAATACGTGTGTGTTTGGCCAAGGTATTTCTGGGACACTGCTGTGTGGGGACAGTGGGACAGAAATAGCTAGCACTAGAAAAGACGACGGACCGAAAAGGGGGAACGAACTTGGTAACCCTGCACAAGGAGGCCACCGAGTGTGTTACTGCGGTCAAAGCAGTAAGTCAAACCTTGCTCTATCTGCTAGGGACTCTCCTACAACGGCCACTTGTAGTAAGTTGTCAAGTGTGCTCAAAATAGCACTGTTACGTTACCGTCTTTGCAATGTGTGTGTTGTTGTTTTTTTTGGTTGTATTTTTGTTCATAAATTAACTGATGGTAACGGTGGAAACGCGTAGATGGGTGGTTGATGGGTCGAAGAGAGGGTAGTGTGCCGCTGCCACCCGCAGGTTTTTGGCTTTAAACTTCTAGAACCGGTGTGGACAACTCTATCGATGTGTGCAACTCTATCGGACTCGGGAACTCAATGGATGTGGGAAACTCTATGGATATGGGAAACTCTATCGGTGTGGACAACTCTATCGGAGTCGGGAACTCAGTGATGTGGGAAACTCTATCGGTGGGGGCAACTCAATGGATGTGGGAAACTATCGGTGAGGACAACTCTATCGATGTGTGCAACTCTATCGGAGTCGGGAACTCAGTGGGTGTGGGAAACTCAGTCGGTGTGGGAAACTCAGTCGGTGTGGGAAACTCTATGGATGTGGGAAACTCTGTCGGTGTGGGCAACTCTATGGATATGGGGAAACTCTGTCGGTGCAGGGAATTCTAAGGATGTTTGCAACTCTATCAGTGTAGGCAACTCTATGGATGTGGGGAAACTCTGTCGGTATGGGCAACTCTAGGGGTGTGGAGAAACTCTGTCGGTGCAGGGATTTCTATGGATGTTTGCAACTCGATCAGTGTAGGCAACTCTATCGGTGTGGGCAACTCCATGGATTTGGGCAACTCTGTGGATTTGGGGAACTCTATCGGAATGAGCAACTCTATGGATGATGGATGTGGGAAACACTATCGATGTGGGCTACTCTTTGGATCTAGGCAAGTCTATCGGTGTGGCCAACTCTATGGTGTGGGAAACCCTATCGGTGTGGGCGACTCTATCGGTGTGGGTAACTTTTCCGGTGTGGGCAACTCTATTGCCAACTGACAAGTTGTGGCCAAAGCCCCCTATTTGGTTTTTCCCAACATAATTTTAAAAGTAAATACGGTATGTGCAACTGAACATTTGTGTTAACTGGCGAGCCGTCTTAAAGGCTGGTTATCAGTTACCAAGATTCTTAATTATATACAAAGTCTTTGAAAAGGTGTTGAGTCTTTGAAAAGTTGTTGAGTCTTTGAAAAGTTGTTGATTCTTTGAAAAGATGTTGAGTCTTTGAAAAGTTGTTGAGTCTTTGAAAAGGTGTTGAGTCTTTGAAAAGGTGTTGAGTCTTTGAAAAGGTGTTGAGTCTTTGAAAAGTTGTTGAGTCTTTGAAAAGTTGTTGATTCTTTGAAAAGATGTTGAGTCTTTGAAAAGGTGTTGATTCTTTGAAAAGGTGTTGAGTCTTTGAAAAGGTGTTGAGTCTTTAAAAAGGTGTTGAGTCTTTGAAAAGGTGTTTATTCTTTGAAAATGTGTTGAGTCTTTGAAAAGGTGTTGAGTCTTTGAAAAGGTGTTGAGTCTTTGAAAAGGTGTTGAGTCTTTGAAAAGTTGTTGAGTCTTTGAAAAGTTGTTGAGTCTTTGAAAAGGTGTTGAGTCTTTGAAAGTGTGATGACTCTTTGAAAGGCTTGATGACTCTGAGAAAGGCTGTGATGACTCTGAGAAAGGTTGTGATGACTTTGAGAAACAATGTGATGACTTTGAGAAAGGTTGTGATGACTTTGAGAAAGGTTGTGATGAATTTGAGATACGATGTGATGACTTTGAGAAAGGCTGTGATGACTTTGAGAAAGGCTGTGATGACTTTGAGAAACGATGTGATGACTTTGAGAAAGGTTGTGATGACTTTGAGAAAGGCTGTGATGACTCTGAGAAAGGCTGTGGTGACTCTGAGAAAGGCTGTGGTGACTCTGAGAAAGGCTGTGGTGACTCTGAGAAAGGCTGTGATGACTCTGAATTCGTTGATAGAATGGCTTTGAAGATGTGTGATGGCCGACTAGAGGCTTAGCAGGGGGTTGTTGTTCTTTTTTAAGGGGGAGGGGGGGGGGCGGCATTTTAGGCCAAATGATTAGTATTTTCGTGTAGGTGCAGCAAAACTCGCTGCCTGCCACGGGGGCCATTTCCCCCAGCTACGCCACTGTGGATTTCCTTTTAGTACATAGAAGTCAAGTTTAATGTGGAAAGTTGAAGTCCAGGAGCAACACAGGCAGGTAAATAGCCCCCCCCCCCACTTTCCCCTCGCGCGAGACACGCACGGGAATGACCCGACCAAGGCACAAGTCATTGGAATGCTCGGACCTGACACTGGTCAGATAGTCAAATTTAATGTGGAAAGTTGAAGGCCAGGAGCAAAACAGGCAGGTAAATAGCCCCCCCCCCCCACTTTCCCCTCGCGCGAGACACGCACGGGAATGACCCGACCAAGGCACAAGTCATTGGAATGCTCGGACCTGACACTGGTCAGATGACGCCTCTAAAAATAGAACTTGAGAACTTCACGTGTATAAAAATAGTACAGTCCCTGCTGGGAAGATCTAGGCGTCCAGGAAAAACAGGGATTTCTTGGCCATAACAAGATATAAACAGGGTGATTCGGCGTCCGGTAAAAAGGAATTTCTTCCCCGTAACTTGCAACAAATCAAACCGTCACACATAATGTACATATACGTTATTCATTTCATTTCGTCACACATTACGTCATTCATTTCATTTTGACACATATTACGTGATTAATTTCATTTTGACATATATTACATCATTCATTCCATTTTGACACATATTACGTCATTCATTTCATTAGCACACCTACACCAGAAAGTCATTCCATTATAATGATATCCTCCATGTGAGAATATCGCTCATGTTGAGATGCATTAGTTGGATCAATTTCACTCTAAGAAAAACATTTAAAGAAATTGCCACGCTAATGTCTCATGTTGCTTCCGACCATTGCATCATACATCTGTAACCTTTCGTTTAGAGTTCTGTTTTTACAGACGATATTAAAAGACAAGGGATTTCCACATACATTGAGACAACTATGACGTATTCCATCTGTTATATCTATGACACTGACAGCTTTAACTAGATGGCTGTTTGATAACACGGGGTGAAGTAGGATGTCATGATTTATTACTTCCGGTTGTTGTATTGTGGTTGGTCAGTTTATCACGATAGTCATATGGAGGTATTGTGGTTGGTCAGTTTATCACGATAGTCATATGGAGGTATTGTGGTTGGTCAGTTTATCACGATAGTCATATGGAGGTATTGTGGTTGGTCAGTTTATCACGATATATAGTCATATGGAGGTATTGTGGTTGGTCAGTTTATCACGATAGTCGTATGGAGGTTATGTGGGTGGTCAGTTTATCACGATAGTCCTATGGAGGTAATGTGGGTGGTAAGTTTATAATGATAGTTATATGGGGGTATTGGGAGTGGTCAGTTTATCACGATAGTCATATGGGGGTAAGGTGGGTGGTCAGTTTATCACGATAGTCATATGGACTGCATACGACTATCATGATAAACTGAAAATCCATAATACCTCCATATGACTATCATGATAAACTGACCACCCACATTACCTCCATAAGACTATCATGATAACAGACCAGCCACATTACTGACATACGACTATCGTGATAAACTGACCACCCACATACCGAATTCTTTCTCTCAGAACTAGGACTGAAAGATATAAAAATTCTTTTGTTCCCCAATCTGTTCCAATTTAGCAGCGTGTACCCCAGAAGTTACCAATCTAAATGAGAACAAATAATTCCATGATTTGACTAAGAGAGTTCACTGAATGGCTGTTTTTTTCACTAGTGAAATAATTTAATGTAGATGTCTTGTGTTCAAATTGTCTTGTTTATGTGCTGAAAAGGTACAATGCAATCAAAACACATTTCCATTTGTTTGGTCAGTTTCCAAAACAAGAGCACTATAAATGCAATGATTGATCTTGACAAAAAAACGTACTTAATTAACCTTTGACACAATGCATTTCATTAACTTACTTTTAATAAAAAGGTTCTCTCTTGAAAATAAAAGGGCTGATTTCATTGCTTTAAGGGTGGTCTCCCCTGCTTGGCTCCATTTGTTCTTTTCTTGAGAAGTGGCAGTCCTCAAATGTTCACACGCCTGAAGATTACTCTTTAAGAACCTGATTATTTTAGAAATGATTGCCAAATCTCAACATAAACATCTTATAAGTTAAAGGAAGAGGTTCCCAAACTTTAATATATCACTGACCCTTTATTGCAATATTATTTTCCAATTTATGTTGAATTCTTACAAATGCACTTTAAAATGATAAAAAAAAACATCACACAAGACAATAATAGAAAATCTGTTTCACAACATAGGGAGATTCTGTCTCACAATAGAGGGAGATTCTGTCTCACAATAGAGGGAGATTCTGTCTCAGAACTTAGGGAGATTCTGTCTCACAACATAGGGAGATCCTGTCTCACAACATAGGGTGATTCTGTCTCACAACATAGGGTGATCCTGTCTCACAACATAGGGAGATTCTGTCTCACAACATAGGGAGATCCTGTCTCACAACATAGGGTGATTCTGTCTCACAACATAGGGTGATCCTGTCTCACAACATAGGGAGATTCTGTCTCACAACATAGGGAGATCCTGTCTCACAACATAGGGTGATTCTGTCTCACAACATAGGGTGATTCTGTCTCACAACATAGGGTGATCCTGTCTCAAAACATAGGGAGATTCTGTCTCACAACATAGGGAGATCCTGTCTCACAACATAGCGTGATTCTGTCTCACAACATAGAGTGATCCTGTCTCACAACATAGGGAGATTCTGTCTCACAACATAGGGAGATCCTGTCTCACAACATAGGGAGATTCTGTCTCACAACAGAGGGAGATTCTGTCTCACAACATAGGGAGATCCTGTCTCACAACATAGGGAGATCCTGTCTCACAACATAGGGAGATTCTGTCTCACAACATAGGGAGATTCTGTCTCACAACATAGGGAGATCCTGTCTCACAACATAGGGAGATTCTGTCTCAGAACTTAGAGAGATTCTGTCTCACAACATAGGGAGATTCTGTCTCACAACATAGGGAGATTCTGTCTCACAACATAGGGAGATTCTGTCTCACAACAGAGGGATATTCTGTCTCACAACATAGGGAGATTCTGTCTCACAACATAGGGAGATTCTGTCTCACAACATAGGGAGATCCTGTCTCACAACATAGGAAGATCCTGTCTCACAACATAGGGAGATTCTGTCTCACAACATAGGGAGATTCTGTCTCACAACATAGGGAGATTCTGTCTCACAACAGAGGGAGATTCTGTCTCACAACATAGGGAGATTCTGTCTCACAACATAGGGAGATTCTGTCTCACAACATAGGGAGATTCTGTCTCACAACATAGGGAGATCCTGTCTCACAACATAGGGAGATTCTGTCTCAGAACTTAGGGAGATTCTGTCTCACAACATAGGGAGATCCTGTCTCACAACATAGGGTGATTCTGTCTCACAACATAGGGTGATCCTGTCTCACAACATAGGGAGATTCTGTCTCACAACATAGGGAGATCCTGTC
>CAXITT010000022.1:1332345-1374229 GCA_964033795.1 Lymnaea stagnalis | reverse complement strand
TATTGGGTGGGGCTGGTTGTGATTTATTGGGTGGGGCTGGTTGTGATTTATTGGGTGGGGCTGGTTGTGATTGATGGGTGGGGCTGGTTGTGAATTATTGGGTGGGGCTGGTTGTGATTTATTGGGTGGGACTGGTTGTGATTTATTGGGTGGGGCTGATTGTGATTTATTGGGTGGGGTTGGTTGTGATTTATTGGGTGGGGTTGGTTGTGATTTATTGGGTGGGGCTGGTTGTGATTTATTGGGTGGGGCTGGTTGTGATTTATTGGGTGGGGCTGGTTGTGATTTATTGGGTGGGGCTGGTTGTGATTGATTGGGTGGGACTGGTTGTGATTGATTGGGTGGGGCTGGTTGTGTTTGATGGGTGGGGCTGGTTGTGATTTATTGGGTGGGACTGTTTGTTATTCATTGGGTGGGGCTGGTTATGATTGATTGTTTGGGATGGGTGTTACTGAAAGTCCATTTAATTCCAAAACGCTTCCAGCAACACCGTTAGTTAAGTGAATCAAATAAGTATGTCATCAAATTTAATTTTAAAATTTAAAAAAAACTAGGTAAGTAAATGGCTTTTCGAGTGTGATCAAATATAAGTCATTCATCAATTGTTATGTGAGTTACGTAAGTTATGTCTTGAATTTTCTAATGATAAAATTGAAAAAATCCCCATAATAATCATTACTGAATGTGTATATTTCTAATCAAATAGATTATAGCTGTTTTTTTTTTAAATATGTGGTCAGAATCAAACATGAATAAAATAAAATTGAGTGGTCAGATTGTTTCATGCTGAAATGGGCCAAGCAAAGATTTTGATTTGCTTGACAAACGACATGTTTGCCAGTTGGAGATCCCACCTCTCTGTTAAAACCCAATTGCCAGTTATTAGTTTTAATTTGTGCAAATGTCCAGGAATGGCCGGTGTGGAAATGCAGATGCTAATTCTGGATGGATCATGTATGCTATGGGCAGTTCAAGTGGTCAGCATTTGTTTAAGTGAAAGAAGAAAAGAAAACATCAGCTGAGGGCCAAAGTGCTTGGTCCTTACTAAAAAGCCAGAGTGGCGTAAAATTTTACTTTTAGCTGATCTGGCTATATCAGTTGTGTATTGCCATGGAAATCTATTTAGAGAATGTTGTCTACCCAAAAAGACATCAAACTTGCCAAACTTGCCAGGACCAAGACAAAAAAGAACTGGAGCACTTTTAAGATGAGACAGTGCCAGGGATACGGGCCAAGATCTCAGATTTGCTGACACAGACAAAAGTCTGAGAACTAAAATTAATATTGAAAAATGACCTCATTCCTGACTAGAATTCTCAACAAGTTGAAAGACATTTACTTACAAACAAGGCAACATTAATTGTGGGCGCTCCAGTGTGAGTTAAGTGAATGATGGTTGGGGTTGTGTGAATGATTGGTGGGGTTGTGTGAATGATTGGTGGGGTTGAATGTGAATGATGGGTGGGGTTGGATGTGAATGATGGGTGGGGTTGGCTGTGAATGATGGGTGGGATTGTGTGAATGATTGGTGGGGTTGGATGTGAATGGTGGGTGGGGTTGGATGTGAGTGAGGGGTGGGGTTGGGTGTGAGTGGGGGGTGGGGGTGTGTGCGTGATGGGTGGNGTGAGTTAAGTGAATGATGGTTGGGGTTATGTGAATGATGGGTGGGGTTGTGTGAATGATTGGTGGGGTTGGATGTGAATGATGGGTGTGGTTGGATGTGAATGATTGGTGGGGTTGGCTGTGAATGATGGGTGGGATTGTGTGAATGATTGGTGGGGTTGGCTGTGAATGATGCATGGGGTTGTGTGAATGATTGGTGGGGTTTTGTGAATGATTGGTGGGGTTGGCTGTGAATGTTTGGTGGGGTTGGCTGTGAATGTTTGGTGGGGTTGGCTGTGAATGATGGGTGGGGTTGGCTGTGAATGTTGGGTGTGGTTGGATGTGAATGATTGGTGGGGTTGGCTGTGAATTTTTGGTGGGGTTGGCTGTGAATGTTTGGTGGGGTTGGCTGTGAATGTTGGGTGTGGTTGGATGTGAATGATTGGTGGGATTGGATGTGGCTGATGGATGGGATTTGGTATGACTAATGGTTGGGGTTGGATGTGAATGATTGGTGGGGTTGGATGTGACTGATGGGTGGAGTTGGATGTGACTGATGGGTGGGGTTGGATGTGACTGATGGGTGGGGTTGGATGTGACTGATGGGTGGGGTTGGATGTGACTGATGGGTGGGGTTGGATGTGACTGATGGGTGGGGTTGGATGTGACTGATGGGTGTGGTTGGATGTGACTGATGGGTGGGGTTGGATGTGACTGATGGGTGTGGTTGGATGTGACTGATGGGTGGGGTTAGTTTGAATGACAAGAGGGATTGCTTATGACTGATGGATGCAGTTTTGTGTGACTAATGGTTTAGGTTTTAATGTTACAAAAAACTAATGTTACAAGAGATCACATATAGGACTATTTGATAATATGACAAGAAAAGGAAGGCACCAATCAATTAATATACATATATAATGATTTCAGTTTTTAAACCCAAATGTTAATGTATGGACTATAAAGAACATACCAACTTAAAGCCATGCTAGGTATGAGGACAAGTGATCAGTACACACCTCTGCAGAGTTTTACAGGCGGATTGATCCAATGTGATGTAATCATCCAGGTGACAGATGATCCATGTAGTCAAGACTACGACATAATTGAGGTGAAGGCTCAGACAGGGGAGACTACAAAACAAAAAAAAGGAAAAGACAAAATGTTGGCTTATTATCTCCCATGTCTAGGCACAGTGATGTCAGATAATGATAGCTGAGCCTTGCTCCAGTGTCTTGTGTAACACATGACTGCACTGGTGATAGGCAATGGTGTACAGGGACATATGATGGGAAATGGTGTACAGGGACATATGATGGGCAATGGTGTACAGGGACATATGATAGGCAATGGTGTACATGGACATATGATAGGCAAAGGTGTACAGGGACATATGATAGGCAATGGTGTACAGGGACATATGATAGGCAATGGTGTACATGGGAATATGATAGGAAATGGTGTACAGGGACATATGAAAGGCAATGGTGTACAGGGACATATGATAGGCAATGGTGTATAGGGACATATGAAATGCAATGGTGTACAGGGACAAATGATAGGCAATGGTGTACAGGGACATATGATAGGAAATGGTGTACAGGGACATGCGCAGGAATTCCCAGAGTTTATCAAAGAGTACAGACTCTTGTAACACATCTCTACTCTGACATGGCGTGGGATGTTATTTCTTATGCTGTGGGTTATGTCAGTAGTAGGGTTACTTATATTAACGCTTCAGGATGCCGACTCAGTCTTCTTCATTCTTTCACTTATTATTCAGGCACGTAAAGAAGAATGCTCAATTCTAGTTAAGACTCACAGTACTTTATTGAACACACTTTATATTGATAATATTAATAAATAATCCTTGCATGAATGTAATTTCACATATATATCTATAGTATTCCATCATTAAGAAAGACACGTCCTCAGACTACTATAACTCAGCTCAACTGTCTAATCACACAGCTCTCACGCTACTGACTGACTCTACTGCTCTGCGCTCAGCTCCCTACTATCTCAGTCAACTCATACTTCATTACCAGCAAAGCGTGCAAAACAACCGCTCTGACAAAAACATAATTTTACTCTCCAAAAACGTGGAGTTCACATTTGTTCTCAAAAATACAATCCACATTGATTGTCTCTCCCCGTGGAAAAACCTGGTGAACACACTCACTGTCCACTCATGCTACCTCTCTGTTTACATGTGAAAACATAGTCCGTTACATGCCCCACCCATCTGAAAAAATTTTGTGCAACAAAATTTTTGGCATTATATGTTGAAATAATGATAATGTCTCTTAGAAAATTTCAATCCCACATCTAACAATCAAATCAGTGTAACAACATTAACATTTCATCATTATGAAATACAGAGTCTTTTACTGTTAATATCACACTTAATAGTGAATAATTTACCCTGGCAAAAAATTAAAAAATCACCAATGACAACCTCTTAAAATCTTTATGTATGATAATGTGAAGTGACATTAACATCTTAATGAATAATAAACACTGCAAAATGAATGTAACAATCTTAAATTTTGCATTAGAAAATTTACAATCGGTTAAAATCTGATATTCATTTACAAAAATTGATATGTACAAGTGTCTTATCAAAAAACTGAGTGAACGTATGTGTGTATATTCATTTAGAATGTCTGACTAATGTGTCTTAAGTCAGTGTCTTTGTCATTGTCTGCATGTTCAATGTGTCTGGAAAGGAAATCAGCTACTGTATTGTCTTTTCCTTTTATTGTCCTTATCTCATACTGATAATCTAATAGTATCAACGACCATCTGTTTATTTTACTATTCGCTATTTTCTTTCTATTTAGTGCCATTAATGGCTTGTGATCAGTCAATAATGTAAATTTTCTGCCTAATAGATATTTCTGTAGTTTGGTAAGTGCCCACACAATTGCTAAGCATTCTTTTTCAATGGTTGAGTAGTTAATTTCAGTTCTGCTTAATGCTCTACTTAAATAGGTAATTGGTCTTAATTTATGATTGTATTCTTGCATAAGGCAAGCTCCTAATCCAATGTTGGAGGCGTCTGTAACTAGAGTGAAAGACTGTTTAAAATTGGGTGATAACAATATGTTGTCACTTTGGAAAATTTCTTTGATTGTTCTCAGTGTATTTTCGCATTCATCCGTCCATACTATTTGTTTCTTGCTATCTTTATTTATTAGTTTCCTTAAGGGTAGTGTAACATCAGAAAATTTTGGAACAAAAGTGCTGTAAAAATTGCACAAACCTAAAATGGCTTTTACTTCTTTCTGAGTGTGTGGTGTTTTTATATTTAGTATTTTTCCTCTGTTGTGTTCTGTGGGCTGAATTGTGTTTTTACCGACTTTAAATCCTAAAAATTCAATGTCCTCTTGTGCAAACTTTAATTTGTTTGGTGCTATTGTAACTCCATGTGCTCTTAATTTGTTTAGTACTGTTTTTATAGTCTCTATATGTGTCTTCATATCCTTAGTGTGAATGCAGATATCATCGACAAAATGTACTACATTTGGTATGCCTTCTAACATGATTCGCATGAATCGAGAAAATGTTGCGGTGGAATTAACTAGACCAAATGGCATTACTGTCCATTCGAACAAGCCTTCCTCTGTGGCAAATGCAGTCAAAGGCATGGAATCCGGATGCATGCCTATTTGCCAGAATCCTCTGTTTAAATCTAAGTGGGTGAATAATGTGGAGGAGCCTATTTCTTCCAGTAGTTCTCTGGTGTCCCTCATGGGTTCTGCATCTAATTGTGTGATTTTATTTAACTCCCTATAGTCACAACATATACGGCACTGGCCATTTTTCTTTTTTACTACTACCATGGGTGATGCTATTGGTGAATCTGATCTTTTAATCTTGTTAGTCTGTATTAAATGATTTAGTTCTTTCTTTACTTCTTCCCTAAATGCATATGGAATTGGATAGATTTTGTGTTTGAATGTGGGTTCCTGTGTTAATATTATCTTGTGTTCTAAACTGCTAGTGTGTCCTATGTTCTCTGTGATGACATCTTTGTATTCTTTTAGAATTGTTGTTAAGTGTCTGTTTGTTGTGGTGTTATTTTCATTGTCTTCTAATTGTATAACACTAGCAACGGTGGCTGTGCTACTTATTTCATTACTGATGGTTTCTAACTCTTCAGGAACAGAGTCATATTTTCTGAGCAAGTCCACATGTAGGACTTTCAATTCACCCTTCATGTGAATTACATAATCAACTAAATTTAACTTGTCATGAATTGTAAACGGACCCTGCCAAATCTTTTGTCCATTATTGTTTGGCAACCATACCAAAACTTTATCATGTACTTTAAGATCTCTGAGGTATCTATGTGTATTCTTTATATGTCTTTGTCTTTTAGACTCCCTATCAGTGTTTTCTTTAGCATTTTCTATGCCATATGTAATCCTCTCTCTAATTTTTGTAATTATGTCAAATGTGTCTTGTTGTGTGCCTTTCTGGCCTAAAATATTTTCTTTAAAAAGAGTTAACGGTCCCTTTGGATTGGCCCCAAACATTAGCTCAAATGGAGAGTACCCAGTGGTGTCTTGTATACTCTCTCTATAGGCGAATAAAACCATGGGTATATATAGGTGCCATTCTCTAGGGTGGTCTATTGTTGTTTTATTTAACATTGTTTTTAGTGTTTTGTTCCATCGTTCTACCATACCATTAGCCTGTGGTCTATATATTGTGGAATGTACTTGTATTATACCTAGCATTTTTGTAACTGCATTGGTTAAGTTGGAAGTAAACTGTGTTCCATTATCTGACAATATTTTATCAGGGAACCCATGTCTTGTAAATACATCTAATAATGCCATGCAAATTGTTTCTGAATTAATGTTTTTGAGGGGAATTGCCTCTGGCCATCTAGATGCCATATCAATCATGGTTAAAATAAATTTGTGTCCCTTATTTGATGGTGGATTAAGAGGACCAATGATATCTATAGCTACCTTCTCAAAGTTTCTACCTATTTTGTCTGTGGGTTGTATGGGTGCTCTGTGTTTACTGTGTATTGGGTTTTTTGTCAGACATGGTATGCATTTGTTTATGTGTTTCTTTATGTCCTTGTGTATGCCTGGCCAATAAAAATTCTGTGTGACCCTTTCTAATGTTTTTTTTATACCCATGTGTCCAGCCAAAGGACTGTCATGTGCATGGTTGAGTATTTTGTTTCTGAGTATTAATGGTACTATTATTTGAGATTTTTTGATTTCACCTTTCTCAAAATTTCTGATTAGAATATTATGTTTTATTGTGTAATTATGTCCTCTATAAATTGTGTTATTGTCCTTAATTTTGTTTCTAATGTCCTGAATTTGCCTATCTTCTGTCTGCATTCTAATTATGTCTTCTCTAGATATTTGTTTTGGAATGTCTAATTTTTCTTCTATTTCGGGCTGTGTCTGACTAGTTTTATGTTGTTGTCTTGTTATTGCACTTATATATTCTTTGGTTAAATTTTTTGATTCAATCCAATTTAAGAATAGTTCTTGGGAATTATCTGGAATTTCTTTAATATTTCCAATTATTAACTGACATACTGGGTTGTCCATAAGTACTGCCGTTACCTTTCCTGTCAACCATGGACAGTCTATGTCCACTACTGCTTTATAACATTCAACTTTTGTGTTATTTGCTAACATGACTGTGGTTTTTTCAGATATATGGTCTTTAGGATCAATCAATTTTTTGTCAACTACTATTGTTGTACAACCTGTGTCTCTTAGACACTGAACAAGTTGGTTGTTTACATAAGAAGGAAAAAATTGTAAACTTCCTTCACTGTGACATGCGCTAGCTAAAGTTTCATGTGGTTTGGTGTTTTGTCTACTGTTAGTCTGATTGGAATTATATCTTTGATTTTTATATGGTTGTCTACTCCTATTTGCACTGTTGTATCTAATTGGACTACTGTTGGGTGATGTTCTCTGATAGTATTGTTGTGAATGTCCTAAATCTCTATGTAATTTCCTACACTCATATTTTTTGTGACCTGGAATGCCACAGTAGAAACATTTGTTGTTGTTTGAATAATTAGTATATGGTGTCTGGTAATTGTTTTGATGACTTTTCTGAAATTTATTGTTTTGCCATCTGGCAGGTAGGCTATGGTATCTTCTGTTTTGATATGTGTTTTGTTTTTGACTGTCCCTATCACTGGGTGTGTTTCTAATAGAGGCTAGTGTGCTGTTTCTATTGTCTAGCTCTTCATTGGGGTGAGCATCTTTAAATGTTGTGATTGAGTCAACTAACTCACGCTCATTTTTAATCTTTCTCTCTTTAAGGAATGAAAATAAAGAGACTGATGCATTTCTTAATATTTTGTCTATGATAAACATATCCAGTAATGCTTTTGGATCATTTAGGTCAATTTCAGTTAATTCAAGCCATTTGACAAGATTGTCTCTAATATTGAATATGGTGGTGTTAGGATCTACTTCTCTCTCTAGTCTTATGTTGTGGAAATTTTTTCTATAAATGTCTTCTGTGTTTCCATAGAACTTTAACAAAACTTTCTTTATATATGTATAATTATTCTTTTGTTCTTCACTAAGTGAATTGATAATGCTTAGGCTTTTCCCTGATAATCTGCTCAATAAAATATTAGCCCAAGTCTCTTCTCTATAATTGTAAGACTGACATATGCCTTCAAATTGTGACAGATAACTAATAATTTCTTCTTTATGTTCATTAAATTCTCTAAATTTGGGTTTATATGTGCTATTGGTTTCTCTATTGCTTGTTGATGGTGTATGCTGTCCTGATTCTATTCTAGCTCTTTCTAGTTTTATTTCTTCCTCTCTTAATTTCATATCCTGTTCTTTTAATTTCATATCCTGTTCTTTTAATTTAAGTTCTTCTATTTCTTTTTGTCCTTTTAATTTCATTTCTTCTATTTGTTTAAGATCGTTTCTCTCTAACATTCTAGCTTCTCGGTCTTTGTCTTTGTCTTGTCGGTCTTTGTCTTCTTTCTGTCTGTCTCGTATTTTGTCCATTTCTCGAGTTACGAAGTCAGTTAATTTCTCCTGCTTCAAACCAAGCTTCTCACCTACTTCTAATAATTCCAAGTACTCTGCCATTTTTTATGTGTAATGTGAGTAACTAAAATTATATTGTTATGTATCAGTATATCAGTTATCTCCTTATTCTTTGGTTATCAATTAAAATAGTTTACGATATTTCATATATCTACATGTTAATGAATGTATACACAAATGCAAGTTGATACATGAATTATAAGTTATAAATAAGTGTAAGAAAAATTTAAAATAATTAAATTGTCTATTTTACAACATAAATACAGATATGTAGACGTTTACATGTACACAAATGAGACAACAAATACAAAAGTACTGTGTAGTTTATGGACCACAAGATAGTAGAAAATATGACAGTAGGTTGACAATATGTATAACAATGACAAGACAAATAGCACAAATATGACACGATCTACTAAAAAACAACAGTTATGACAATGTACAAACTAGACTTCACAGCTAACACAAAATTATCCTACAGTGTTATAAATAGGGCCAGAAGAAACCTTTACCGTTTTAATAAAAAAACTTCCCTAGGAAAGATAACACCGTGGATGTCCCTACAGTATACTCTAAAATTAAACTTATATTACACAGAAAAAGTAAAAAATTTACTTAATCTAATTAAGTATGATATAAGTATATTTTTAAAGTCTTAAATTATATATATAATACATAACATAATATACATAAATACCAAGTGAAAGTGTCCAAAAGAAATCTGTAGTTGGTCACCTCTGCTCCTCTGTGACGCTATGATTTCTGTGTAATCGATAATCCTATGTAGTAGATGCTCCTTCTAGGTAGTAGATAATCCTATGTGGTAGTGTACTTGGGTAAAATAATCCAATGAGAAAAGTTACACCACAAATTGCTGCAATATTCCAATGTAAGTACCTTGCGTAATAGTGTAATTGTGATAATCCAATAATTGAAAATTGTCTAATTTATCTCCGGTTCTGTTGCACTTGTGAGTAATTGAAGAATTACTTGAAGAATTACTTGACTTGAACTGTGCTGCTTGTATAAAGTAAAGATTATGCTGGGGAAATCTTACTTCCGCTGTCTTGATAAAACATCTCATCTGTAATGACATCAGACTTCTTTTGGTTTTGTGTGGATCATCTCTTTCGTTGACTAATAACTGTAAAATAGATTTCTTGCTGTTTCTTCCACGAGAATATTCACTCCACTGTTATATAATTGAAACAGTGTACCAGTTAGCTGTTTGAACTCTCAACTTTTGACTCCCGTGACTGACCTAAATTCAATCGTTGTCAGCTTGCTCTGTGTGTCGTGGACTCTTCTCAGACTTGACAAATACTCGGGCGTAATGACGTTCGATTCGAATGTTAAAATATATCATTGTTACTCAATGTTCTGTAATACATCGTTGTTCTGACACTTCTGACAATATTTGTAACGCATCGTCGTTACACCGCTTCTGACACCATTTGTAACACACTTCTACTCTGACATGGCGTGGGATGTTATTTCTTATGCTGTGGGTTATGTCAGTAGTATGGTTACTTATATTAACGCTTCAGGATGCCGACTCAGTCTTCTTCATTCTTTCACTTATTATTCAGGCACGTAAAGAAGAATGCTCAATTCTAGTTAAAACTCACAGTACTTTATTGAACACACTTTATATTGATAATATTAATAAATAATCCTTGCATGAATGTAATTTCACATATATATCTATAGTATTCCATCATTAAGAAAGACACGTCCTCAGACTACTATAACTCAGCTCAACTGTCTAATCACACAGCTCTCACGCTACTGACTGACTCTACTGCTCTGCGCTCAGCTCCCTACTATCTCAGTCAACTCATACTTCATTACCAGCAAAGCGTGCAAAACAACCGCTCTGACAAAAACATAATTTTACTCTCCAAAAACGTGGAGTTCACATTTGTTCTCAAAAATACAATCCACATTGATTGTCTCTCCCCGTGGAAAAACCTGGTGAACACACTCACTGTCCACTCATGCTACCTCTCTGTTTACATGTGAAAACATAGTCCGTTACAGGTGTACATGGGAATATGATAGGAAATGGTGTACAGGGACATATGAAAGGCAATGGTGTACAGGGACATATGATAGGCAATGGTGTATAGGGACATATGAAATGCAATGGTGTACAGGGACAAATGATAGGCAATGGTGTACAGGGACATATGATAGGAAATGGTGTACAGGGACATGCGCAGGAATTCCCAGAGTTTATCAAAGAGTACAGACTATTTGTTTTCCGTTGTAATAAATAAAAATGTTCAATTTGTAATCACATCAATCATGTCACCAAGTGACATATTGCTAAGTTCTGACATGACACATCAAACATGTCACCAAGTGACATACGTGTGAGTTCAGACTAGACACATCAATCATGTCACCAAGTGACATATGTGTGAGTTCAGACTAGACACATCAATCATGTCACCAAGTGACATATGTGTGAGTTCAGACTAGATACATCAATCATGTCACCAAGTGACATATGTGTGAGTTCAGACTAGACACATCAAACATGTCACACAAGTGACATACAGGCGAATTCTGACATGACACATCAATCATGTCACCAAGTGACATATGGCTGAGTTCAGACTAGACACATCCAACATGTCACACAAGTGACATACAGGCAAATTCTGACATGACACATCAATCATGTCACCAAGTGACATATGGCTGAGTTTTGACATGACACATTACTAGTGTCAAACATTTGTAATGACATAGCACATTATACATCTCACAGAGTGGTGAGTTCTGATATGACATATCCTGCATGTCAAGAATGAGGGATAACTAAAATTTGAGAAAATGAGAACATTTATTTTATATGACATTTGACACACAATTGAGAGTCCTATCACAAAATAATATGATGACATTTGCCACATAATTGAGAGTCCTATCACAAATTAGATATGATGACATTTGACACCAACTTGAAAGTCCTACATTTGCCACACAATTGAGAGTCCTATCACAAAATAATATGATGACATTTGACACACAATTGAGAGTCCTATCACAAATTAGATATGATGACATTTGACACCAACTTGAAAGTCCTACATTTGCCACACAATTGAGAGTCCTATCACAAAATAATATGATGACATTTGACACACAATTAAGAGTCCTATCACAAATTAGATTGGATGACATTTGACACCAACTTGAAAGTCCTACATTTGCCACACAATTTAGAGTCATATCACAAAATAATATGATGACATTTGCCCCACAATTGAGAGTCCTATCCCAAATTAGATATGATGACATTTGACACCAACTTGAAAGTCCTACATTTGCCACAAAATTGAGAGTCCTATCACAAAATAATATGATGACATTTGACACACAATTGAGAGTCCTATCACACACAGACATGATGACATCATGACATTTCTCTTACAATGCTACAAGAGCCTTGAAGTTGTCTCGTTGTCTTGATCTTAGCTGCTTGTGCAAAAACTGTTCTTGTCTTAACTGCAAGGCAGACTTGGTTTGACTCAGACAAACGTCTGTCTCTGTGATTATCCTCACTAAGAGATTGACAATCTCACTCTCTGTTACTTTGCCAACTGTCTGTCTAATGGGCTGTTGAATATTCATTGCACTAAAAACTAAAACTATAACTCTAGTAATAACTATCACTAACATCAATTACTTCCCTTTGTTTCTTTACAATATTGTGTATTTCTGCTTTTGAGATCTAAAACTTCTCATAAGTATGTTATAATTAATAATGTTATTATAAAAATGTTATAATAAAAAATTTTATAATAAAAAATGTTATAATAAAAAATGTTATAATAAAGAATTTTATAATGTTTGAAAAGAAATAATATTGTGAGGATGTTACAGCACACTGAGCAACATGACCCAGCAAATCTGTCAGGTGAATAGAGTAGCCGAGTGAACGCACAAAAGCATACACTGGAAGACACAAATACTTTCATAAATATTTTGGATTTTATGAATTTAATAAAGAATGACACTCACATGCCATCGATGTAATGTTTTAATGTTAACTTTTGATATGACAGATTTGACCGCCTCATAAAGATGTTGGAATGGCCGCAACGAACTGTGAAAGAAATGATGGTAAAAATGTTTAGCTGTAAACAAAAAAGCATTAGATAGTATATAGAAAAGCTGCATTGATAAAAATAGTTGAACAAGGTAAGTGGAAGCTTGAATCAAAGACAGGACAAAAAGATAAGAATGTTTCGGCTAAGAGCCTTCCTCAGCAGACAGGACAAATGAAAATATGACAAGAAAGAGAAGCTAGTTAAAAAATTAAGTGATCGCCATTGGTATTGTTTTACAAAAGCTATAATTACATATGTAAGTACTTGACCTATATACATTATGTAATATATAGGTGTGTGTAAGTGGTTGATTGGATTTATGTAAGTTTTATGGACCATTTAATCCATTTGAATGGTTTCCTTGCATTACTTTGTTCTATGACACTGATGGTAAACCTTTTAGAGACAGAGTTCCCAAACTCCAACCAAAAAGACACTAAACTATTGCAAAGTACCAACACTGCAACTGAACCTGAATACTGGGGTTCCAGTTTAGAACTAAGCAATTAAAACATTAAAATCTTTTGTCTAAAAGGAAAAAAGACAATAACAGAGATTTCAATGATACAAAGGGAAGGGAAAAGACAATGACAGAGGTTTTCATGATACAAATTGTAAGGAAATCTAATAACAGACGTTTTAACAATACAAATTGTAGGGTAATCCAATAACAGAGGTTTCAATGACACAAACAGCTTCTAAAATGTAAATGATGATATGGCATGCTTTTGCACAATGAATGTAACCTTTGCCCACGTGCTGACAGAGAGGGCTCTGAGTGCATGCTGCTAAGTGCACACCCTAGGTTTGCCCCCCCCCCTGTCACACCCTAGGTTTGCCACCCCTGTCACACCCTAGGTTTGCCACCCCTGTCACACCCTAGGTTTGCCACCCCTGTCACACCCTAGGTTTGCCACCCTGGTCGTATGACAAATTTGGCAACTGGACAAATTTTTGTTTGTCATCCAACATTAACTATATTCACATAACTGTTAATGTGAACCTACGTAAATGTATATCACTGCATCATTATATCATCTTTGTATGACAATATAACACATGTATACATAAAACACTAATATGGCAATATACCATGTTTATACTTCCATAATCTAATGTCTCAATATACCATGTTTATACTTTCATAAATTAATGTAGCAATATACCATGTGGCTTTCATAAACTATTGTGGCAATATACCATGTTTATACATCCATAAACGAATGTGACAATATACCATGTTTATACATCCATAAACCAATGTGACAATATACCATGTTTATACATCCATAAACCAATGTGACAATATACCATGTTTATACATCCATAAACGAATGTGGCAATATACCATGTTTATACATCCATAAACCAATGTGACAATATACCATGTTTATACATCCATAAACCAATGTGACAATATACCATGTTTATACATCCATAAACCAATGTGACAATATACCATGTTTATACATCCATAAACCAATGTGACAATATACCATGTTTATACATCCATAAACGAATGTGGCAATATACCATGTTTATACATCCATAAACCAATGTGACAATATACCATGTTTATACATCCATAAACCAATGTGGCAATATACCATGTTTATACATCCATAAACCAATGTGACAATATATACAATGTTCATACTAACATTTGTAGAAACATTTCCCAGTCTGGAATGTGCAGTCCCCTGGCTTGTATGGAGGTGCTCTGAGTAAACATATCCAATGAAGCTTGGATTTCTATAAAAATTTGGTTGTCATCTCTTGAGACATCAATTGGGCTTTGCTTATCCCTAAACACAATTGTAAATAAAAATATCTTAATTTATTTTTCTTGACTATATATTTACAACACTGAAATCTACACACAAAAAATGTTGCATTAGCTTCTTACTTTACTTTATTTAAATTAAAATATGAAAGAAAAAAAGGGAATTTTTTAAAATGTATTTTTTCATTACTTTTGAAAATTTGAAAATATGGACAGTTTTATGTCAAAAGAAAAATATTTCCTGTTTACCTGGATTATCAAATGTCTCACTTTGTCTCAATGTGACACTTTGGTCACATGACTTTTTTGTGACATGACTGAGGTTGAACAACTTGAAGAAAGTTCATTTAAATCTTCAAGTAATAACTAAAATATCTAAAATAACAAGACTTTGACCAAGAAATGCTTACCATGGTAAAGATCTGGAAATACTTACTGATCAAAGGGCATTTCTTCTGAGACTTTGGACAAATCTTGGATCTGAATGAAATGAATTCAAATTAACAAAATATATAACAGTCAAATATAAAAATTAATTCATGTATCACTGCATGAGTTTAAATAAACCAAATATAACAGTCAAATATCACATTAATTCATGCATCACTGCATAATTAGTTAAAATAAAACAGAGAATTGTGCAGCTGACCAAAATTAGAATCAAAAGTTCACCTTCTGTTTAAGTACTGCGACAGGGTGAAAGATTGACCTATAGTCATCCAATGGACACAACTGTTCATCAACATTCACTGACCCCTACAAACATATTCAATATTTAAATCATTGTTTCCATGTTACAAATGTAAAAAAAAATGTAATCTCATATTTGACATTTTGAAAAGTCTTGAAATTAAATATTTAAATGAATGTTTAATTATTTATTTTCAAACAGCTGCAAACGTTGCAAGTGATTTTCACCTTTTGGGCCAGATGGCCCAATGCAAACAAGAGAACATGTGGCAGAGATTTTGCCACTGCTTCATAATCAGCTTCACCGTGGCCAAGTTTATCACGGGCTCTAGGACCACTGGGATAAATCAGGACATCGTGCAGCAGGTCCTAGTGACAGAAACAGCAATTGGTTATACAAACTTTCTTTTTGTTAAAATTTTTTCTTCAATATAAACATTTTAAAAATTTTGAAGACCTAAAGATTTTACCACTAAAATAACCTATGTTACAATCAATTTATTTTCAAAACGTGTTATGTTACCATGAAAGATTCTCCTAAGACAGAGACAAGGGCATTTTCTTTGCCATCTGGCAATTGGTCATCTAATATCTGAAACAACACAAAAATGGATTGTTCTTGTATTTGTAGTTCATTATAAATAAAAGGACTTTAGTTCATGGTCTAATACAGACATAGTTGACTGCAATAATATCAGAGACATTGTGTTCAGGAAAAAAATCAAAAGCCATTGCAATGCTTTATTTATAACAAAACAAATTTTTTTAGTGCCCAAACGAGAAGAAAGAGTGAAGTAGAGTTTACACATGTGTATACTTGAATAATGAGAGGAGACATTTTATGTTCCTCTACAAATTAATTTTAGTTGTACATAGATGCAATGTCCAGATTATGAAAAGAAAGAAAAGAGAAGAAAAGAAAAGAAAGAGGGTGTGGGGAGAGAAATCAGACAGAAAGGATAGGTCACATACATACACATAATAAGGGTTATGTTTAGATTTGGAAAAATGAGGATAACAGTGATAAGCCAGTGATACGTGTGATATGAGAAGCCTTTTATATGTGACATGAGAAGTCTTTTGTATATGTGAATATTGGAATTCAGCAATCACCATGACAAAGTTATCTTATTTAAATTTTAACATTTAACACACCCCCCCCCCCCATTCCTTTTATTAATTCTCTGATTTTAATTAATTCCTAACTATGGAGTTTGTCATGACATTGAGATTAAACTACAGACATGGTATGCATCCTTAGATTAAACTACAGACATGGTATGCATCCTTACCTCTTCAAATGTTGTGTACAGCGTTGTGGCCTGTGGAGATAAACACAGATATTCAAAAAAATTAACTTAAATATTTAAACAACAGAGCTTGAGGACTGTGAAAAAATATAGTTAAACCTAACTAGTTTAAATAAATGTTTTTACCACATCTTCCTCCACACAGATGCAGTGATTCTATTAGAAGCAGTAAGCTACAATACCTCAGCAGTGATAAGACGATCTGGACAATGGTTGGCGGCCACAAAAAGTCTTCTCATCGCATGTTCCATCAAAGGAAGCAACTGTACTGCACATCTACCAAATCTGAAAGAATTTTTTAGTGTATGTTACTTTCTCATTATTCATAGACAGACATTTAGTGTAATTATATGGTTCATTAACATTAATGTAATTACATGGTTCATCAACATTAATGTAATTACATGGTTCATCAACATTAATGTAATTGTATGGTTCATCAACATTAATGTAATTACATGGTTCATCAACATTAAGTGTAAATCTCAAGAAAAAAACCATCAAGTCATATTTACTCACTAAACGAGTCATTCCTCCAACAAGTATCCAATAGTCCATACCTTGGAATTCTCTCCTCAAATAACCTAAAATGGTCACCCCATATAAACAAAATTTCAAAAAAAGCCAACTCTACGCTAGGTTTCATCCGAAGAAATGTGCGCCACTGCCCAACTTCCTGCAAACAAAATGCCTATCTCGCACTCGTCCGTCCACTACTGGAATATGGTGCGATCATCTGGGACCCAGACCTTAAGCAAGACGTGGACACGATGGAGCGAATTCAACGTAACGCGGTGCGTTTTATTGCTCTAGACTACAAATTCACCACTCCTGGCTTCGTCACTGGCCTCTTAAAAAGATTTGACATCCCCCACTTAAAGACAGACGAGAGGGACTCTGCCTGATATTCTTATATAAAGTGTCATGGGACTGGTGTCGGCCATCCCAGCAGGCACATACCTCACCCTACAGAAGCCGGGTAAAATGATCAGAGCAAAACGCTCACTGAAAACTGACTTCACCACTGACATTCCCATAAACAATTACACCAGAAGCAATAGCAAATGCTTCAAAGTGCCTCAGAGCAGTATCAACAATCTTTCTTCAAAATGCACAATAATAGCATGGAACCACCTGAACGATGCCACTTTGAACTCGACATTGGTTGAAAGCTTCAAGGCTGCCCTGGCATCAGCTAGGAGCTGTTAGAATAGCAACATTATATCCCCAACCGTTGCAAAGATGCCAGTACATGGATGCAGCAACGAAACATTACCAGAACCAGGACATGGTTCATCAACATTAATGTAATTACATGGTTCATCAACATTAATGTAATTACATGGTCCATCAACATTTAGTTTAATGACATGGTTCATAATCTATTTTAACATCAAATTTGTTCATTAAATATGCTTGTATGTGAATTGGTTGTGCTTATCAAAATCAATTATAAAAATAAGATGGACATTGATAAAATTCACTATTAAGATCAGATCAATGTAAATAATCAACTCACCAATTATATCTGTACAATAGACATAAGCAACTTAGAAGTCACTTTTGCCATCTGCACAGTCCCTCTAATCCAAACAAGATTAGATTACTGTAACAGTAATGTTGTTTGTAGGGTTTACCTCAGAACCAAATTCAAAGACTCCTGAAGGTAGAAAATACTGCAGCACAAATTGTATCCCAGATGAAGAAATTTGACCGCATTACCCCAGATCTTAAAGATCTACTCTGGCTTCCGGTGAGTGAGTGCATTGACCACAAATTTCTGTCTCTGGCGCTATACAAGTAATCAATCAATCAAGGATCTCAATCAATCAATCAAACCCAGCTAAAACTCACCACTGACATCTGAACAGAGGACACAGCTAAAACTTACCACTGTCATCTGAACAGAGGACCCAGCTAAAACTCACCACTGACATCTGAACAGAGGACCCAGCTAAAACTCACCACTGACATCTGAACAGAGGACCCAGCTAAAACTCACCACTGACATCTGAACAGAGGACCCAGCTAAAACTCACCACTGACATCTGAACAGAGGACCCAGCTAAAACTCACCACTGACATCTGAACAGAGGACCCAGCTAAAACTCACCACTGACATCTGAACAGAGGACCCAGCTAAAACTCACCACTGACATCTGAACAGAGGACCCAGCTAAAACTCACCACTGACATCTGAACAGAGGACCCAGCTAAAACTCACCACTGACATCTGAACAGAGGACCCAGCTAAAACTCACCACTGACATCTGAACAGAGGACCCAGCTAAAACTCACCACTGACATCTGAACAGAGGACCCAGCTAAAACTCACCACTGACATCTGAACAGAGGACCCAGCTAAAACTCACCACTGACATCTGAACAGAGGACCCAGCTAAAACTCACCACTGACATCTGAACAGAGGACCCAGCTAAAACTCACCACTGACATCTGAACAGAGGACCCAGCTAAAACTCACCACTGACATCTGAACAGAGGACCCAGCTAAAACTCACCACTGACATCTGAACAGAGGACCCAGCTAAAACTCACCACTGACATCTGAACAGAGGACCCAGCTAAAACTCACCACTGACATCTGAACAGAGGACCCAGCTAAAACTCACCACTGACATCTGAACAGAGGACCCAGCTAAAACTCACCACTGACATCTGAACAGAGGACACAGCTAAAACTCACCACTGACATCTGAACAGAGGACACAGCTAAAACTCACCACTGACATCTGAACAGAGGACACAGCTAAAACTCACCACTGACATCTGAACAGAGGACCCAGCTAAACCTCACCACTGACATCTGAACAGAGGACACAGCTAAAACTCACCACTGACATCTGAACAGAGGACCCAGCTAAAACTCACCATTGACATCTGAACAGAGGACACAGCTAAAACTCACCACTGACATCTGAACAGAGGACCCAGCTAAAACTCACCATTGACATCTGAACAGAGGACCCAGCTAAAACTCACCACTGACATCTGAACAGAGGACACAGCTAAAACTCACCACTGACATCTGAACAGAGGACACAGCTAAAACTCACCACTGACAGGCAAAACTGACAACATTTCTAGATTGGACAAAGTTGAAACTCACTGTTTATGCTTGTAACAGCTGAACACAGACTTGATTATTGTGCTATTGTTATTGGTGTTGATCCAACTATTTAACACACACATCTCCAACTCTGTCAATTTATCCTCTGATAGGTCTACAAAAGTAAAATAAGCATGACTCTGTAATGTGTTTAATGATTCTGTATAGTTTTTAATGATTCTGCAGTGTCTTTTATGATTCTGTCATGTGTTTAATGATTATGTAGTGTTTTTAGTAATTATGTAGTGTGTTTAATAATTATGTAGTGTGTTATATAGTGTTTAATGATTCTATAGTGTGTTTAATAATTCAGTAATGTGTTTAATGATTACATCATGTGTTCAATAATTATGCAGCTATACATGACAACAGCAGATAAACACTACAGTTATACATGACAACAGCAAATAAACAATACAGCTATAAATGACAACAGCAAATAAACAATACAGCTATCAATGACAACAGCAAATAAACACCACAGCTATACATGACAATAGCAAATAAACACTACAGCTTTAAATTCAGCAAAAAAATACATTTGATGCAAAGTTTTCTTAATAATGTTTGAATAAAATCCCATCCTTGAACAGACATTGTACTCTACCATCGAGCAGGGCTGCAATAGTGTCACTCTTTGATAATGTCACATAGGATCTATTCTCCATCATTTTTGAACTCATGTTTTTCTCCAGCAGTAGATTTCCTATGCTAGCAGCCATCACCAGTAGAAAATGGATGTATCTGTGAAATCAAGAAGCAGACTCTTATGAAGACTGCGACCATACGCAACCGGGTATCAGAAGTGAGGGTTGGGATTAAAAACTATTTAAAATGACATCCGAATGGGATTTAGTCTTAAGGGACCCGGTTACGCATGTCCCCTATTCTGACCCTGGTCCCTTTAGACTAAATCCCATTTGGATGTCATTTGTGGTAGTTTATTTTAGTTAAACTGAAGAAGTAGGTTTACAAACATACAGTCCATTCAATTATCTTTCATTTCATACCTCATTTTGTCTTACAAACCCAACAATAATATTTTAAATAGTTTTTAATCCCTACCTCTCACTTCTCGTACCCGGGTACGAATAGCCACTTCGTTTATAAATGCAAAACTTCTTTAAGAAAGCTTAAGTAATAATAGTTATATTCTGCTTCCAGGAAGTGGTGTCAAGAGACTTTATCTTTGACAGAAAAGATCTTTATAAACTTCTGTCAATAAAGAAGTCAATGAATCCATTTAATTTCTATAAATGCACTTTTTGCTGATTTATTACCTTCTTGGTATTTCATTCTCTGATAGGAATCCATGCCAAACAACATTTCTTAAGTTCATTGAGTTGGGTGGACCAATCAGAACTTCAAGGAGCATTATCTAGAAGGATTAGTTGAGTTCTTTTAGATACTTAAAACCCACATTAGGCCCATAAGTCTATATTAAAATAGAAATAATAAAAAAAATAAAAGCATTTTGAAAACTTTTTCAGATCTTGAGACATTAATAATCTACCCATTTAGGCTCAATGTGCGCATCCGCTATATTATTTAGTTTCTATATACAACAAAAATATCAGACTGCCTTCTTAGCCCAATCTATGTATTTGTATAGCCAAAAACTATTCCTACTAGCATCTGTGGCCCATACATCAGAATTAATAAATGAAAGAAGGTTTTATTCTTAAGTCTCTATATATTACGGCATGTTACGTAGCTAACGTCACTTTAAAAAAAACATTCACTTACGGCAGAAGGACTCAGGATATCTTCCAATTCTTGGGTGGCCAGAAGGTCCTTTAGCAAAGTAGGACAGGGGCTGGCTTTTGTTAAATAAACCTTTCACAAAGTTGACAATATATATATTTATTACATGTTAAATTTTTTTTTTTGCAATCAAAGATAAAAGTTTTTTAAAGCAGCCATGTAAAATGTGATAGCTCTCAGGATGTCAGGATTTTTCAATAACATATAAAAATTGTCAATCAAAGATAAAAGTTTTTTAAAGCAGCCATGTAAAATGTAAAGACTGGTCATGAAAAAAGTAATGTAAGAATACATTTTTTAAAAACGATTTTTACAAACAAACCATCACAATTAGCAATCCGAATGTTCTCCCTTTATTGTCCTGTCTTTCTATTTCGAGCTTCCAAAGCCCTTGTTCTACTATTTGCTTCACATAGCTTGAACGCAGTCCTTCATTTATCATACTCAATGAGTGGCCAGTGTTAAATTTTTAACCAATAAATCTACTTACATTTCCCAGAGCTCTTTCTAATCCTCCACACAACATCAGCAGAGCTAAGATGTCATCAGATCCACTTTTGTGGGTGAGAAGTTCAAAACAATCACAAAATAACTGGAACATATAAGTGTGGTTTTTTTTAATGTTATTTAAATTATAAACAACTGAAAAACAAATGAATTCTTTAAAGTGAAGGAAATCTTTTGATTGGCATTTTTTTCTATTATAAGTCATTCTTACTTGATTTATAATTTCTCGCTTTGTTTAATTTTTTTTTGTAGATTTTATTTAATTTCAAATATTTATTTCTCGAATAACATTATAATTTCCTCCCTTGATATATGGTTAGATTTTAAAATTTAAAATTAGATAACTTTCACCTTTAGATTCTTTGTCCAGTCAAATAATGCTCCATACTTGTCAGAAAAATCACCAGGTGATAAACTATCCAGAAAATGTTCGGTAAACTTAAAAATTGGATCCAGTAATCTGACTGATTCTTTATAACATAGCTTTGAATTTCTTTTAGGCAGAACTGAAATTTTATGAAAGAAATATATTCTAGCAATTGAGCTTAATTAATTATATAAACTACCAGTATTTTTATTAATTCTTTGAACAATATTTCAAACTTTCTGATAGTTGATTAACATGCATTTAATTAATATGGCCTACTACAAATGTAAGAATTGTAAGTTTTATGTTTGTGAGTTCTTTTTATTTAAATTTTATAGTTTTTAGCTTAAAAAAAAATTGGGATATGGAACATTTAAAAATTTGATGCAAGATGAAGAAACAAATCATTTCTATGTGCAATGCTTTTGACAAGTTATGATTCACAATTAAACTATTTTTATCATTTTTTTTGTTAAGGCATCAAAAATTAATTAAATGCCACATGTATCTTTTTAGACAATTTAAACTATGGCATTATGTATAAACTGAACCCTTATATTTAAAATTAAAAAATGTCCTGTGTGCCCTTTTAAAACTAAAAATGGGTAACTAAACTATATCTCTGTAAGGACAACCAAGTTACAAGGGGCTCGAGGTGGAATTGCTAGTCATGAGGCTTGAGGCAGAATTGCTAGTCATCTATTAATTTACAGATCAATAGTATCGAAATAACCTATCAGTAAAATTGTGTCTCTAAAGTACAGTGACCAGATTTTTTAAGGTTTACCTGGGACCCAGGGGAATTTGTGGTGGGAGGGAAGCCCATGGTGCCAAAGCCAAAAAAGATTCATGAAAATTGACTGAAAAACACGCTTTACTGAAAGCTAAGAAAAAATTCTTTAGTGTACCGGTACACTATAGCATACTGGATATTATGGATGTACTGAAACATTACGCTGTGTTAATCAGAAATCACGGGTGAAATTTTTGTGAACAATACGCAGAAAAGTAACACAATTGTTTAGTGAGGAATTTGTTAATAATTTCTAAGTCTGAGAGTGCACATCTCATTTTTTAAAGGTTCATAAAAGGAAAAACAGCTTGTCAGTGAGAAACTAACTACTGGTACTAACAACTGACATGTTGTTAAAAAATATAAAGAAATTGACACAACCGGCGTATGTCAGAAATACAATGGACAATGGATCAACTGTCATCATTAATATAATAATCATGACAAACTATTATTTCTGAGATGAGTGGATAGCTCTCAGGATGTCAGGATTTTTCAATAACATATAAAAAATTGTCACAGTCACATGAATCACTGAAATTGCATTTGACAATCAGCATACGTTTCAGTATCAACTATTACTTTGAGTTGCTATTTATCTGGTGGCCACATGTGATTTATCAGAGAAAAGACTCTTTCAGTGTGAGTGTGAGCATTTGTCCCTGGAGACATAATTGACATAATGCAAATTTCCATTATCACAAGGAACATGTTTTGCAAATTGCTTAAATATTTTCATCCATCATTTATCTACTGGGAATTCTGCTGTAACCCACTCATTGTGTCTATGTGTGTGATCTATTTGGCCTAAATTAATAAATAATAATATAACAGTACAGTGTGTACCGTAGTTAGTGACTTACCAGAAGATGCACATTTCTGAATCTTGAAAAAGATTATGCTACCATATTTTTCTGGGGTAATACTAATAGTGGCAACACTCAAAAATAAATGTTTCCCACTTTCACTAATCTGGCCATGGCTATTATTAGTATTTTTGAGCAACTCACAAGGGCAAACTTTCCTATTATTGCTAATGTCAAGTTGTTGGTCATTTTCATTTATCACCTCTAAAGTTTCTGATATAAGTATATTTTCTAAAATAGAATCTGATATACATTTAACCCCAAATCCGTCAGTCGAATTAATTCGAGGCACTTTATTTTCAACAGGCAGACATAAGTCGCCCGCTTCGCTCGTTTGGCACAGCAGACGTCTGACTCGCGGACTAAGAGCTGATGATATTTCCTGGCCAGATAACTCTTTGATTAATTCTTTACAAAATCTATTGAAAGTCATGATATATTTTACTAATTTGATAAACTGCGGCTAAATAATATACTTAAATAACAAAAATATATAGTTTTATTAAGCTTTTGTCTTTGAGTTTTATAAACGAGAAATAAGGTTTCTAAGACCTGATTGTAAACAACTGACCAAGTCTAGACTTCAAATTAAAGAGCGACCAAAAAACCCCACCGTGTCTAACATGAAAACAAAATTTAATATTAACCCTTAAATTTTTTAAAATATATTCAGTCCCATTCCAAATAACAGTAACATGATTCATTAGTAACCAATCGTAATTCAAATAATGATATAAATCATACATATATTTTAGGTTCTGGTAGTATTCATATTCACGACGCTTGTATAGTCTATTATATTAAAAGTATCTAGATGACTGGTGTGAACCCAGGAGGCAATGGTCAATGACTGGTTTAAAAGTATCTAGATGACTGGTGTGAACCCAGGAGGCAATGACTGGTTTAAAAGTATCTAGATGACAGGTGTGAACCCAGGAGGCAATGACTGGTTTAAAAGTATCTAGATGACCGGTGTGAACCCAGGAGGCATAAATGGTTTAAAAGTATCTAGATGACCGGTGTGAACCCAGGAGGCAATGAATGGTTTAAAAGTATCTAGATGACCGGTGTGAACCCAGGAGGCAATGAATGGTTTAAAAGTATCTAGATGACCGGGGTGAACCCAGGAGGTATAAATGGTTTAAAAGTATCTAGATGGGCGGGGAGAACCCAGGAGGCAATGAATGGTTTAAAAGTATCTAGATGACCGGTGTGAACCCAGGAGGCAATGACTGGTTTAAAAGTAGCTAGATGACCGGGGTGAACCCAGGAGGCAATGACTGGTTTAAAAGTATCTAGATGACCGGGGTGAACCCAGGAGGCATAAATGGTTTAAAAGTATCTAGATGGGCGGGGAGAACCCAGGAGGCAATGAATGGTTTAAAAGTATCTAGATGACCGGTGTGAACCCAGGAGGCAATGACTGGTTGAAAAGTATTTAGATGACCGGGGTGAACCCAGGAGGCAAAAATGGTTTAAAAGTATTTAAGTTGACGGGGAGGAACCAGGAGGCAATGAATGGTTTAAAAGTATCTAGATGACCGGTGTGAACCCAGGAGGCAATGAATGGTTTAAAAGTATCTAGATGGGCGGGGAGAACCCAGGAGGCAATGAATGGTTTAAAAGTATCTTGATGGGCGGGGAGAACCCAGGAGGCGGGGAGAACCCAGGAGGCAATGAATGGTTTAAAAGTATCTAGATGGGCGGGGAGAACCCAGGAGGCAATGAATGGTTTAAAAGTATCTTGATGACGGGGTGAAACCCAGGAGGCAATGACTCAAATGGTTTAAAAGGCAATGTAAAACATTTCATTTTTGTATCGTGCCCCCACTTTTTTCTTAACAACTACTTGATCAATGCATGACATTCATTATGAAATAGCTTTATATCATTAAAAAAATGGCTTTAGATATATATATCTCTACATCTATTTTCCTTTTGTTGAAAGCAAGTAAACATTTTCTAATAAATAGCAAATTATGCCTACTCCAGCATTTATTTAATGTTAGATCTATCGCAGTGGTTCTCAAACTTTGTTCCTCCACAGCCCGCTCGAGACCATAAACACATCCCTACCATGCCAATGTCATAACAACATCATAAAATGAAGGTGCTTAACATACATTTGAATATTTGACAGATAAGATGAGTTGTAAACAGACTTTTAAAAACATTAACATGGGACACAGAAATAAAATGAGTCAAATCTAACTCATACTATGTCTATAGTATTATGTTTTAGTTTTTATTCACATTATTGTAATGCTTGATTCAGATGTCTAAAAAAAGAAATGGCTATATAAGGGATGACATAATGAGAGTACATGGTGCAATTGTGTTTTAAATTGAGTTTTTATGGAGAATTGGTTAAGCGAAAAAAATATTCACTTGTTCTGCATATCACAAAATTTCAAGCTGAGCCATTTCTTTAAAGAAAAGAAATCTGTGTTTAAATTTTTTTATTTTAAGACAATAATTTTAACTAAAATTAAATGCATTCCTATTGATTATGCCTTAAAGTTAAAAGTATTGATAGAAAATATTGCAACTCAATTTTCACTTGCACTTGCAGACACAGTAGCAAATGGGCTATACTTATTAAATAAGATAGTGCAAGGACTGTCCATTCAAAACCATTGTGTATTTCTTCTTCTTCTATATCTTAAGGGCCCACGATCAATTTATTGATCATTTTGGCTCCTATGCATGCAGATGGGATTTGCAATGTTTCTGTTACTGGTGTTGATGAGGAAATCATGCACTAGGGGTTTGTTGAGGATTTACTTGACTAATAATGTAATAGTCAAAGAAATATTCCTCATAAAAAAAACATGTACACTAATCCCATCTAACCGGAAGTTTAAATAGAATGCTAGTTTGACTCCACAATCAAACTCTTTGGGTCAGATATAAACAGTTTGGTAGAGATTTATACTGTAATAAATGTTGACATTTTCATCAGTATTACAGATGGATGTGACCATATGGAATCCTAACTTTAATTATTATCCTCTGCAACAGGATGTTGTTAGAATTTGAATCAACTTCACATGTAAATTGCTAAAAAAAAATTATTATGAGCTTTGGAAAAAAAGATCACAGAATCATTTAAGTTTTAAAGATTATTTAAAAACTAATATTAAAAATAAAATGACGAATCAAAATATAATGAAGACAACACATTTGTAAAAATGACAACACAAAGTGAACAGACACATCTTGCACTTAAAAATACCAGTTTTATTCACCAGTTTTATCCAACAACCAATTCATAGCATTTCCACCTCAACAGAATGTTTATATAAGTATAAGTTCAATAAAATCAAGTCTCAAAACACTAGTTCTCAATCAGCAACACTTATAATCTTTAGGAACCATACAGTGCCTAGTTACTTTATGCACATATAACTTTACAACAGAGGACCCTCTTCAGCGATATTACTGTTTGTGTGGTCAGATCTGATCTTGTCAATTTCCTTATACAGGACAAAAATGTGTAAAACAAACCAGAAAATTCTTCACACCAATTGCAGTTTAATTCTTGTAAAATTAACCTTAAACATATGACCGATCATTTAGCCCCAATTATTGCAGACTACTCCACACCTTAGAGTGTTTACCAATCCACAAATCAACAGCCAAGTAGTGAACACCTTTTACACAAAGTACAAAGTGAATTATGCACCCTTAATAGATACCGGTACTTAATTATTTTATCTCTACACCTTTATTTTATAACCCAATGATGAAAATTATATCATTGTGTTAACAATTGTTATTTAATGATGAAAATCATATTTTTTTCATTTCTAATTTCAAAAAGTTAGTATTAAAAAATGTATCTTTTGTATAATCATTATTAAAGCTTAACATAGATCGTTTTATTTACACTCATAATTTGTTAACAAGAAGAATGAATAAGGCCACATGAACATGTTTTTGGGAGAAAAAAAAAAATTCATTTGGACACGACAGTGGTTGATTTAATATTATTTTACAAAAGTATAAGACTTAGTGAACGAGGGCGGGGGGTGTAAGGGGGCGGGGCGGCGCCTCCATCCATTCCACATCTAAATTATGAATACACTGAAATTTCTAGACTCAACATCTTTATAATTTTTTAAAGAAAATAAATAATATTTTAAAAATAGTATTTTGAAAAAGCAATATAATTTATAAATTTTATTATAAATAGAACAATTTGTTGACCTACTGAAGCTGCCTATGGGAAAATTAGTAAAGAAATATGCAGATAAATATTTTATGCAGTAAAACATTGAGCAATAGAAACCATTTGGCACTTTAATGAGATACCAAATGAAATGAATATGGTTTAATTTGTAAGCTACAAAAACTGCTTTTGAATGCAAGGAATTTATAACTTAAACCCTGAAATAACACAACACAGATTCATATTTAGATACAATGTGTACTGAACAGAACACATCACACCAGTTGGATTGAAACAGATAACATTAACAAAAATTCTACTCACCAAATGATTCTCTTCACATTCATTTGTGTGAACCAATACAGTAGGCACTTCAAGAACACATTATTCAACAGATTTTTTTATCAACCTTTTTCGTTGTTTATCATTGAAACCCACATGAATTAAAGCATGAAAAAAAAAACACTGTAACCTGTCAGTTTCTCTGAAAGTAGTATTGAAATTTACATAAACGTAGTTTCTGAAACAAGGCATTTTTGTTTCAAAAAGATCAAGGTTCATGTGATGCAACTTTATTTTTGTTCATTAACTAGCTCAACCAATACATTCGGGATCTGGTTTAACTTGTACAGCTAATTTGATTAATCAGGTTGAACGCCGAACCACTGCTGTATTGGATGAGACATGTTTATCAGCAGCACATGTTTTCAAAGCCTACATAGAGCACCGGCTCTGAGAGACTACTATGACAGATTGAATAATGTAACATTAACAACACAGGTAACACAATCTTTATAGATCTATATTATTATGCTATTTATGGAAATTGTGCAAAGGCTTCTTGATAAATTAACTATATTAGTAAGACACGTATCCCTCTTAAACTACCAAATAAAAGTCCTAAATTCGCAAGAGGTTTGCAACGTTTTCTTACAATTTTTAGATATTAAGTGATGCATTGAACTACACTTGTTAATGATTACTTTAGTCTAGGGATCTCCTTTAAGTTTTTGGCCAGGATGATTTTGTAGATCATGTATTCAAATATGAACAAGTATGTATAAATATATATTATTCAGATACTATAACAACAAATATTTAAAAATAAGGTATTTGTTAAAAATATTATTTTCCCAGTAAAATATCAAAATAAAGGCAAATAGTGGTGTAAATGGCAGTTACAAAAATATAACAATACTGGAATCTGTTTATTGCAACAATGGTCTCTGAGTTGTTTTAATCCCAGGTTTTTTACATGGACTTCTGAAGGAACTCAAATACATACTCATAAACAATAAGCATGATAGCACCACCTGGTAAGAAAGGATACAAATCACATTTGATAAATCACATGTTAAAATAATTTAGCATGCAATATGAATAGCATAAGGTTTACAATTTAAATTGTTGGCAGTCACAATACTTTCGTTTTTTGTGATTTGTTCCAACTTCAAGGTACTGTGATCTACTTATAGCTAATATCAAATCTGATGTTACTCAGTGACATCCAAGCTCATAGTAGGTATTGTGATCTACTTATAGCTAATATCAAATCTGATGTTACTCAGTGACATCCAAGCTCATAGTAGGTATTGTGATCTACTTATAGCTAATATCAAATCTGATGTTACTCAGTGACATCCAAGCTCATAGTAGGTATTGTGATCTACTTATAGCTAATATCAAATCTGATGTTACTCTGTGACATCCAGGCTCATAGTGTAACAACCTGAGACATTTCACCATGGGTTATCTTAACAAGGAAGGCAAAAACAGTGTGACAGACAAAAACAGTGTGACAGACAAAAACATTTTGAGTGAAATAAACATGGAGTACTGGAAGTAGCCGATCAAAAGAGAAAAATTGAGTGACAGAAGGAGTTTGAATCATACTAATTATTGTAAGCCTCATGAGCAGATCACAAGATAAGCTGTTACAAAGATTTGAGTGACTTGTGGCTGCTTAAAGGTTTCAAAGTTTTAACATGCATCACAGCAATCATCAAAACAGCAAACAACAAAACAGCTACATTGTTAATTTTTTTTAACGAACTTTCATAAGTTTCAATATAAAAACAACATCCTACCTGGACCCAGACGAAGTACTTTTGGCAACAATCCTTTATACAACGCAAAAAACCTGAAAAAATAAGATGATAAAGGCTTTCTATTAACTTAATTATGATTGAGTATGAAGGACAGAAAAATTGTAATGGTTCCACCCCAAGATTTTTGGAAGTATTTGAGTAAATATTTTAAAAACATGTTGATCCTTTATTTCTATATTACTGAATTAGCTACTGTTCAAAACATGTTGACCCTTTATTTCTATATTACTGAATCAGCTACTGTTCAAAACATGTTGACCCTTTATTTCTATATTACTGAATCAGCTACTGTTCAATACATGTTGACCCTTTATTTCTATATTACTGAATCAGCTACTGTTCAAAACATGTTGACCCTTTATTTCTATATTACTGAATCAGCTACTGTTCAAAACATGTTGACCCTTTATTTCTATATTACTGAATCAGCTACTGTTCAAAACATTGCTTAGAAATTCTTATAAATAGTGAAAAAATGTTACCCCTCCTCTCTATAGACTAGAGACATGGTCTGGAAGCAGCTCTTATACTTAATGGACCCAGGTACTGGTTGGGGTCCTTGAATTCTACTCTTGACCACATCAAATGGTATATTCACAATAGAGGAGAGAGTTCCAGCCACCAGACCAATGAGGAATCTTCTGAAAAAGTCTTTGGTTGGATCCTAAAACAGATCCAAACAAAATATTTTAGCACAATGCACCCTCTGATCTTGATACTGTATAAAAAATAAACATTGTAAAGTTATTTATACATTATTCTATTGTTTGGTCTATGCCAATGTATCCCATCTGACCTTGTACTCTGGTATAAGTCCTTTGACATTGTGGTAGAAGCCAAAGTACACCATGTTGAAGACCCCATGTCGACCAAGTGTAGCAGTGAGTCCTTTATTTAAACCTTTCAGCCCAAAGCCATCTTTAGCTACTATTTCTCTGGCTGTTTTAATAGTTCCAGATTGCTGGAATAGACAAAAATCAAAATTGGAAACAGTGATGTTTCAGTAACAGATATGTAACATATACGGTGATGTTCCAGTAACAGATATATGTAACATTTATGGCGATGTTCCAGTAACAGATATATGTAACATATATGGTGATGTTCCAGTAACAGATATGTAACATATATGGTGATGCTCCAGTAACAGATATAGGTAACATATGGTGATGTTCCAGTAACAGATATGTAATATATAAGGTGATGTTCCAGTAACAGATATAGGTAACATATGGTGATGTTCCAGTAACAGATATAGGTAACATATATGGTGATGTTCCAGTAACAGATATGTAACATATATGGTGATGTTCCAGTAACAGATATGTAATATATAAGGTGATGTTCCAGTTACAGATATGTAACACATATGGCGATGTTCAGCCGATGAAGCCGTTGTAAAATTATTCAGAAAAATATTATAATTTATTGCAATATCTAAAAATACCTTCAAACTGTTTATTTTAAAATTTGCCAACACCTTCTGCATTTATTAATTTCCTGTGTTTTCTTTACAATTATAACATAGCTTGTAAAACTTTTGAGGGAACTGAATGAAGTATTTAGGTAAAATCACCTCAGTGAACTTGCTCCTCTCTGCTTGCAATTTGACCTTGACCACTTCAAATGGGTTTATGACCACTGCTTCAGTTAAACCAGCTGCCAGGCCAGCAAGAGCCAAAACCTTTCCAATGACAATAAAGCATATGTAGATAAACTTATCAATCTGATCACTTGTACAAATTAAATTTGTGGTATATTGTTCTACATAGCTAACAAGGCCTACTTGCTGACGCTGGTATGTATCAGTACAAATTGTATACATTTAATATTATAAAGACTATAGTAATATTGACATAAGCATTGCTGCCATTGCACCAAGACACTTGACTAAACTCACCAGTGTTCTGTCTTGTCAAAGGAATAGTTTTGAATTTATATTTTTAAATAATGGTCTTATAATGTTCTTTAGAAAGGAGAGCTAGTTTAAAATATATATTGATGTTAAAATATTTTGTTCTGTTTTCAGATATTTTTTACCACAAGTGTTTAATTTAAACACAAATTATTTTTTATATCAATAGACTTTTAAAGATCTAAAAAAATTTAATTGACATTCTCCAAGCTGACATGTATTTTGCAATTTGATAAACCACTGAAAATGATACCATCCTTACAGTGACAAAACAGTGATGATATTATCTTACAATAGGCTGAGACAAGTAGTCACCCTGGGTAAACAAGGTTTTGTAGCGCTCAAATGTGAAGAATTTGACAGCTCTCTTGGGTGTTTCAGCCAACAGCGGTGGCAAAATACCTTTATAAAATGACAACGCCCTATGGGAACAAATAATTAATTTCATAAAAGTCATTCATACCGTAATTCTTGTTTCCTTTACAAACAAAATTTCTTTGGAGAAATTTTCATTGAAAGTAACTAAAGATTTATCTTTTTATTAATTAACTCGTTGATAAGTATTTTAAATACTTTTGCTGTGAGAAGCTATTGTGATGATACCTACAAAACATGCATAATTAAATTAATTATGTCCACAACATTTCAGTGTTTCTTTCAGGCATCTTTCAGGGGAATGGGGGTGGGGGGTGGGGCACTGCCCCAGAGAGAAAAATGTGTATAACTCTTTTAATTAAAATAAGTGAAATATTGCAATCAATGAAATATTTATACAATCCATATATTTGATGATATGAATATTTAAGGCAATTCTAGATAAAGCATTCAATTCTAAAGAGCATATTTTTTCCCAAAAAATAGGCATCTTCCAATTTTTTAAAGTTTAAGCTGTGCCACTACTTCCTGTAGTTCACATATAGTCCTGGTGGTACTTTTATATATTTACTGTTTACAACCAGTGTTTCGCTAAGGCATCTCTCCGGTAGAGGTGGGGACTGTCCACCACTCCCCAAAGCAATTCAATATCACCCAACCGCAGCAAAAAAGGTTTAAAGAATAAAGGAAAATATGATTTCTAAAAAAAATCAATGATGAAATTGTCCTTTTTACATTTTTAAAAGGTTTGAAATGGTACCTTTAATCTAATAAAATGAAGGAAATGGGGGAACCAATGAATAATCACTGTGCTCTATACTTTTGATTTTTTATATTATTTTTTAAACTGGTATAATTTTTATTTAAAACTTTTTGTGCAACATACCTAGATTAAAGAATTACAGTATGGGGGGAAGTGCGACCTCTACTCGGAACAATACAGAATTAAACTCACTTTTCATTGCTATATTTTGAGATTAGTTCTTGCTAAACATTAAACATGGGCAATATCTTTTCACTTTCTATACTTTACAATCTAAGATAAACTTTTAATCTAGGAAAGGGTGTTAACGGTACAGTGTCATCATGTTTTAAAAATATAATAAGTATAATTTTTGCCAGTTATTAACAATTTCTAAAAGCTGTCATTTAGTACTGGTAAAACTTAGCATATACCTTTAGGACGGTAATTAGTATAATTCCTTTTTCTGATGGGCCCCTTTTTATATGGAAATATATTTGTAAAGATTTTGGACTGACCATTAGTCTACAGAAAACAAATGTCATGATGGAAGAAAAACCATCCATTCCAAACATAACTATTTATAATCTGCCGATACTTGAGCATTTTACATACCTCGGATCAAATATCTCTTGCTCACTCTCCAATGACAAAGAGGTGAACATTAGGATCGCAAAAGCAGGTGTGGATAAATCTTAAACTAACTGAAAGTACAAACCTAAGCCTAAATCAGGCATGTGTGCTTAGTTCGCTCCGATATGGAAGGAAAGTGTGGACCACATACGCCAGTCATGAGCAGAAATTCAACAGCTTCCACCAAAGATATCCGCATCCCATTATGTGCATGCAATGGTAGGACAAGGTGACTGGGTGGCCGAATGGTCTAAACTGAGCAAACCTCAATTCCAGCCAAAGGCCGGTCAAGCAAAAAGATCACCCCGGGTGGATGGGACTCGTTAACCTTGGTCGGCAACTCATCTAAGAGAAGGAAACTCTGAATTCAAACCCGGAGTTGGAGTCCCGTAAGGCGCATACAATGACAATTCCTGCAACCGTGCCCATCCCTGGTCGTCTTAACGTAGAGTCTTGCCACCGGATATGGTGGGCCCGGACGAGAGAGTGAGGTTGACGCCGCGCAACTCTTCCTCACTTTAAACAAAAGTCACTAGCGCAAGTCATCAGTCACCGGACGACTCGATGGTCATCGTCGATCCTCGACGGACGAACAACATAGGACAAGGTGACTAACACAGAGATCTTGGAACATGCAACAATTTGTAGCATATTCTCTGCTCTTGGCAAGAGGCGACTTTGCTGGTTAGGCCATGTAAGGAGAATGGAGGAAGGCTGTATTCCAAAGGAAATGTTGAATGGAGATTTAGCAGAAGACTTAATGGATGGCTGCAGCTGCGATTTAAGGATGTTTGCAAAATGAGCATGAGGGAAGCCAGCATGGAAATCGATGAATGGGAGATCATCACTGAGCACCATTCCAGCTGACAAACAGCAGTGTATGAAGGAGTCAAAAGACAGAAGATGGTTGAAACAAAGCAATTGCAACCGAAAGAGCATTGCAGAAGGCCAAATTTAACCAGGAGTCAAGGTTCTCCTGCGATAAATGCAGCAGAGACTGCCACTCCAGGACAGGCCTCAAAAGCCATTTGATGAAGTGTCAATAGCTACTCCACCTTCTCACAAAGACGGAAAGATGCCATACACATATATGAAGAGTTGATTTTCAAAACGCGGTATCCCCATTTTGAAAAAAATGAGATAACTGTACATTCTTGTAGAGCAAACCAGGTTCTTTTAGGACAGTGGTTCTCAACCTTTCTAATGCTGTGACCCCTTTATACAGATCCTCATGTTGTGGCGACCCCCAAACATAAAATTATTTTCTTTGCTACTTCATAACTGTAATTTTGCTTCTGCTCTGAATCTTAATGTAAATATCTGATATGCAGGATGTATTTTCAATGTTATAAATTGAACATACTTAAAGCATAGTGATTAATCACACACAAAAAATATATTGTGAAATATTTATTTCTGAAATGAAAATTTGTCTTGAAGCATGGTGTAGCATTGGTAACAGTCTTAATATAACAACAGTAAACTACTTTGCTACATTTTGAGACAGTAAACGTAAAAATCCAACGTCAGTGCGAAGGTTGAGATTGTTTCTTTCTTACCAGCATTTTCAAGAGCACAACGAAGATCATCTTCCACAACAAGTCTACATTTAGACTTGATTACCAACAAGCTGGAGAGCCATGTTTCACAAAGATATGTTGTTGGAAAGGAAGAGGAAAGCACAACACAGTCTCAGACAGAACATGGTATGACAGCAAAAATTTGATCTAGAATTTTGAAACTGGCATTGTAGAGAAATCAGCTTTCGCTGCATCGCTGTTAATAAGTTCAATGAACTCCTCTTGTGTTGACTCTGGAACATCTTCAAATTTGACTGTGAATGGACTTCTGGCAATTAGGTAGATTTCGAAATTACCCTGAAACTTCGTCTGTAAGCATGTGCAAGTGTTCCTTTACAGAATATATCATAGTAATCACTTTGTCTGGTTCAATGTCATGAAACCAGATAAGACAGGCAACATGTACATTTTATTGTCATCCAATTTTTTTGCCAAAGCTGAAATTAAAAATTAAATGATAGCATCTTTTGTGACAAATCGAGGGATGTTGCGTTTGGTCCTTGCAGTGATAAATTTACCTCATTCAAGATGGTAAAGATGTCAACGAAGTAGGCTTTTTCTGCAGTTCACTTTTATCACTAAAAAGAGCTTTGAACTGCGGTCTTGCTTTCTGATTTAAAAAGTTTTGAGTTCATTATGAAGCTCAAAAACATGTTTTAATATTTTTCTTTTCTACAACCATCTCACTGGTTCTGGTAGTGTTTCTTTGCTGCATCCATGTACTGGCATCTGTGCAACGGTTGGGGTATGATGTTGCTATTCTAACAGCTCCTAATAAGAGGCCAGGGCAGCCTTGAAGCTTTCAACCGATGTCGAGTTCTCAGTGGCATTGTCCAGGTGGTTCCATGCTATTATTGTGCGTGGGAAGAAAGACTGTTTATACTGCACTGTGTTGCCCTGAGGCGCTTTGAAGCATTTGCTATTGTTTCGGAAATGGAGTAGATTAAATTTCCTGGATTACCTAATCAAGAATATCAACAGAAATGTCCTCTATTCTTCTGTGGACAGTGTCGTTAGATAAGGAAATTGCACTCAGTTTTGTAACAAATTCGTCTCCATTCCATAATGAAAAGTTATGACATATCTGGTTTGTTAGCCGGACCAAATCAATCGTTTTCTAAGACCATCAGAAATGTGCGTTTTCCAATGGTCTTAGGCTACCCCCATGAAAGGGTCGCGACCCACAGGTTGAGAACCGCTGCTTTAGGACATGTTAAAGTTTATCTACAAAACACATTTTAATACTATATTATTCTATGTCTAAAAACGATTTTATTTTCAAAACGCGGTGTGAATTTTTCTTTTTAATTATCAAAATGCTGTATATATTTTCGGACCAATCCGTGTGATTGGCAAGCTATTCTGCGCATGCGCACTAAACATCACGCCGTGAAACAACAACAAACACGGTGCATAACGACGGCCTGGATGAAAGAGTTGTTTGCACTATAAAATCTCAAAAAAGAAAGAAAAAAAAGCTCAACACTAGAAAAAGACAAATCATTTCATCATTCAAGCGAATGAAAATAGACTCTTCATATGTATATTTTTTTTTTTTAATTGTATTTATCTATGAAGCCGTTTAAAGAAAGAAATCGTTACAGTAAATAAAAAACATTAGAAAGACAACTTAAAATACAGCATTTGTATGAACACAACAAGGTTGAGAGAAAACTAAATTTTGTTGCTTTTTCATTAAATGAGGAAAGAAAAAAACAACTAAATTTAGGTATGAGCTAAAATGAATCCGTACATTTTTAATTTAAAACTTTTCTGTTGAAGACTCAATGACCCCCTCCCAGCCCCTCACCTTACACTCGGACAGGAGCCTTGGACACCCTCGAATGCTGCTTTACCCCCTCCCCCATTCTGATCAATGAGATATGGGGGAAGGGGGGGGGGGGGCGCTAATTTATTTGGGGCCAAAAGAATCCCCTATGATATGTCTTAACCTGGGAGAATTTGAAAATTTAAATTATGTATCACATAAGGTGCCTGAATTCTAATTTTCCCATTCCACCTTACACTCGGACAGGAGCCTTGGACACCCTCGAATGCTGCTTTACCCCCTCCCCCATTCTGATCAATGAGATATGGGGGAAGGGGGGGGGGGCGCTAATTTATTTGGGGCCAAAAGAATACCCTATGATATGTCTTAACCTGGGAGAATTTGAGAATTTAAATTATGTATCACATAAGGTGCCTGAATTCTAATTTGCCCATTGATCGATGCCCTGTCAACTTGAAATGTCCCCTCCCTGGATCATTTTTCCTGAAAGAAACACTGAATTCAGGTACCGATATATGACAAACTGAATTTAAAATGTTCAACCCTCCCCATTTGCCTTTCTGTAGCTGTCCATGACCTCACTTTCTGCTTGCATACCCTAATCAAAATGATAGTGTTGGCATCTTTAAAAACACACAGGATGTTAGTAAGAGGTCTAAAATGCCGCCCTCCATAAAATGAAAAACTAACACTCCCCCGGGGATAGGCTGCCTGCCCACTGGTACTGCCGATCTGAAATGATCCCCCCCCCCCCCAACAAATTGTCTGAAAGAAACACTGCAACATTTTCCTAAACAAAGCACATAGCCCTTGGAACAAAGCATGGTTTTAGTATTGTTTAGTGAAAAATAAACCCTACAACAGAATATAAATTTTACACTAACTAGGTGCTTACCCTGTCAAACTTTTTTCCCCTTACAACAAAATTTATGCAGCAAATTTTGGAGTTTAATGTTTCAAAATTTAAGAGTTTTTAAGAATAAAGTAATTAAAAATTCATTTACTACATTACACTACTACAACTACCAAAAATAGGTGTAAATTAAGGTATTCAGATTCAATTTGATGCCCGTGAACCTCCATAAAATATCTTTCAACATCTTAGTAATATTTGTTGATTGACTTTTTTAACTACACAAAAACAATATTAATAAAAATTAATATAAGCTCACCCTTCTTGCCTATACATTTTTCGAAAGCAATCCACAATAGAACTGTAACGATTCGGATCTTCTGGACCCCTTTGAATTTGAAATCTTGTCTTCACAAGGTCAAGAGGATGCATAATGGACACTTCAATGAAACCTACGAAATCATTAGTTAAATATCATTCATGGCATGAATATTCCAGCAAACATCATATTTTATCTAAATGAAATGTAAATGTAATATAATAGAAAAGGTCAAGACGATGCATAATGGACACTTCAATGAAACCTACAAAATCATTTGTAATATATCATTCATGACATGAATATTCCAGAAAACATCATATTTTATCTAAATGAAATGTATATGTAATATAATAGAAAATATCCTTAATTTTTTGCAGAATGTTAAGACCAAACAGATCTTTTGTTTTTGCAGACCAGTTTCTGTCCAAAAAAAAAAGTTTGAATTTATTGACATCTCATTATTTTCACTTCCTGTCACAGGCCATGCAGAATCATAATATGATACACCTCTAGTAAAGACAGTCTTTCCATTTTTCATTACTAAGAAGTTTTTGTTTTTTTTAATTTAGAAAAAGAGATGGATTTTTATGGTTTGTATAGCATAATGCAAACTCTTCAGCTATTGATGCACATATAAAGGCAAAGGGAGACTCATATTATTATTAATTTTTAATTAGTGGGGCATAACTAAAATTAAAACAAACAAAAAACAATGAAATCTACTCCCCCCACCACACACAGTACTACAGTGTCTACAGACGATATATATTATATAGTTATATTCTAATCATGATTCATACACTTATACCTCATACTCATAATTGTCATAATTAATTATAATCATACTCATACAAACAATTATGGCTACCGGGTACCTGAAAAGTAATTTTTATGATATTATTTTTGATATGCTTGCCATTTCTCATTTCAAAACAGATACCAGGTAAATAAAATTAAAACAGAAACTTAGTAAGTAAGAGGTGGCCCAGTTTTACAATTACAATACATATTAATATTACTCATTTTACATATTATTAATATTATGTAACATTATTACTATTTATTACTACAACTACAATATTTACATATTTCAAAATTAACTAAATTGAAATTAAATATAAAATAATAATAACAACTTGAAAACGATTGATTGTTATTATTGATTATTGACAATTACTATTTTATTGAATACTAGATGTATAATTATTATTAATTATTGATACTTATGACTTTACTATAAATTATATGATACCTACCAGCACAGCCGCCAGACACAAATTGCATTGCTGCTAGTGTAGCATGGCCATGTCCTTTGGGGGGTCCAGTTAAGACAACTTTCGGTTCACTTTGCGCCATCTCAACTTTGTTTAAAAAGTCAAGATATAATTTAGGTGTCAATAATAAAGATACAGTACAAGTTAATTAAAAAGCTGAAGTCTCTGAGTCAAAGTGTAAGAAGTAAAAAGTCTTCTTAGACTTGGACTTAGAGGTCTAAGTACTCTAAGTCTAAGGCTAAGTGGCTAAGGCTAAGGTCCAGACTCAGGGAGTGACTATTTAAATAATAAGATATTAAAAACCAAGATTTGAATAAAGTTTTATTTAAAAAATCACTATTTGGCCCACTATTATAACATTTCAATTTATAAAACACATGATCATTTTTTTAAAATTAAACATTTAAAAAAAAAAAATACAATATTGTAACTTACAACGCAACAATCATGAATCCCTCAAAAGAACAAGGGGAATGCACTCAGAATAATTATTTTGTAATGTACAACAACTCACGGTCATGCCGAGAGCGACCTTTTTAACGTGAAGCTAAAATAAAAGTAGGCCTAAACATTATTATTTATATATATTCATTTATTATGAGCCCTACATATTTTTTTTACCTTTTAATTTGAGTATTCTTTTATTACCTTACCTGCAATAGCTAGTGTTTATAAGCGATATCCTAATAATGAGTCGGCTGATATACACATCCTCCGACCTACAGTTACAGCCTACTAGTACTCTAGGGCAGGGGGTAGGGCCTAAGAGTCGTAGTCCTACGCTTGTCAACCTAAAGTTTTGTCTGGAAACTGAAAAGGCTAAAACTTAAAACTCAAGGGCCTATCGAATCTAGGCCAAGAGCTTTTAGACTATATTTGCGTAGTTTTCGCATATCTTATATAATTATGAAAATTCCAATTACATACCTAAGTGACTTAGTAAGTTAAGTAAGTAGACTAAGTAGTAGTGGTAGTAGGTGTAGGTTACACCCCATCCCAAGTGACATCAAGAGTCAAGACATTATTACTATTGTTTATGATCAATTATTCAATGCTATTATTATCCTAGCAATTATTCATCCATCCCTGTGGCCCTGCAGCCCATGTAGAGCTTTGGCCTGCCTCACTACTTCCTTCCACTGGGACCTAACTAAAGCATTAGCCAGTGGTTCTCAACCTGTGGGCTGTGGGTCGCGACCCCTATGGGATCAAACAACCCTTACTCTAGGTACTTCCGTATAGACCGGAAATTCCAGAAAAACGGGTATCGTAATTTCGTTATCAAAATGACGACCTCCACTTTTTAATTTTCAGAGGGTATCGTTGTTTCACCTTTTATAGTCGATTTTTAGCATAATAATAATTTATACATCCACTTAAGTTATAGCCGACATCTTGATGGTTCTTTTGAGAATTTATGTGATTTTTTTTTTTTAGGTTAAAGCTTTGAAAATTAAAGTTGAAAATATGTAATATTAACTGATCAATAACTTTTTTTTTTTAAAAACGTTTTCTTTTTTTAAAAAAAAAATAGTTTCTTTAATTTATAAGTTCATTTATAACATATCCAAAATTCATGAGTGTAGACCACCTGCTCCTCAACAGAAAAGAATTTGACCAATGCGAGTAGCAGCCAGGAGACCTTACAGCAGTTATTGCTCACACTGACTATGCTTATATTGTAATTGCTGAATGGTTAGATGAGGATGATGTTGACTTGTCTGGTATATCAGTTCCACAAAATGAAAATAAAAAATCAGCTTCTTTGCCCATTGTTATGATAGAGCAACACCTGGCTACTCCATGGGATTGATAGGAAGAGGATAGCAACTAGAACCTTTACTACAATTGTCAGCTATACTTACAATAATCATACTTGTACTTCCACAAACAATGATATTTAGTCTAACACCCTTTTAATTGATTCTGCATTGTAAAATTTAAGTGTAAAAACTTTTCAACTACTCGATTAACAAGCTAAAGATGTAATAAAATGTTTTACCTACAATTGTATGTATAATGTAAATTGATCAGCACAAAGTAAAATACTATAATGGGGGGGGGGGGATGTATAAAAGTTTGCAAAAATTAGTAAGGGGGGTCATTGAAAAGAGGACAGTT
>CAXITT010000022.1:1310262-1332335 GCA_964033795.1 Lymnaea stagnalis | reverse complement strand
GGGGGGCAAAAATTGCGTAATAATTGTTGATGTAATAAATGGACGCCCCCAAATAAGTTAATGCTGTCTAAGACAATTGGTGTATTAAAACCTCATAGCCAAATAGCACTCACTAATTCACTTATCACATATCCAAATAAGAACAAACCGTACGAAGTTGCAATTGGTTGATTTTGATATCAATATCTCAAAACCCAATTTGAACTTTGGTTTAGATTTTAATGTTGAAATATATAACCATAATCATTCAATATACTGTACAGAATGCATGCCAAAAGTGTGCTAGGTCTTTAGAATTCTAATAAAGTTCAAGGGCATGCAAAAAATGTGTGGTTGCGTTCATATGTGGGCTTTCAACCCCATGATGACTTTATTAAAATGTTTGTTATAAACTATGTGGGAGGAGGATTTTGCCCCAGCAAGCAAAAGACATATAAGAATAAAGGGGATCATTTAATAAATAATTAACCTTCTTCGGTAAACACATCAGTTGGGGGGAAATAGAGTGTGTACATTCTTATGTAGATGAAAATATTATTAAAATAAAATATTAAAATCATGAAAAAGAAATATTGCATTTTCTTTTAAAAAATAAATATATGTTCTACCACTTAAGAAAATATAGTTTGAGGGTGTTAAAAAACCATGGATAGATTTATATAAGTATATCCATAACTCAAATAAATATATCAAAATCCAATCATTTTACACACATAAAAATTTAATCTTAAAATTAGAGCCATATTTTTTTTTTCAATTTACGTTTCATGGGCGTGAAGAAAAATTGTTTAAAATGCTCTTGAAAAATCCAGTGTACATTTTTTTGAGACTAATAATATTTCATCACAAAATACACAAGGTATGTTACATGCATGAAAATGAGCTGAGAGATTCTTCTTTAAATAAAAAAATTCTGTGTTTTGCAATTTTCCAACAATAAAGTAAAGAAGCGAAGGTTTGGTTAAATTTTTAATGACGATACCAATATATCAAATCACTTCATGTAAAAGATGATAAAAATTGTATATACAGACCTGTTTACTCTTACGATTTTGACGTACAATGTACGGTTTTGAGGTGTATACATATTGTAACAGTATGATTATTTTCTTACTATTAAGATAATGTATTGAACGATTTTGTGATGATATTGTACGATTTTAAGAGTTTGAGGGGTAAACAGGTCTGTATATACATTTTTATTGTAAATTTAAAACCATGATTTTAACATTTTTACAGAAGAAAAATTGTAGTTCACGGTTGCGATAAGCAGTAGGGTAAGCCTACATTATATAACAGGAGATAAATATGGAAAGTATAGCAAAATACCAACCATTATTAACAGGGTATGATCGGCTCACATTTTCTAGTTCTTAATTAAATAAAGTTTAAATATTTTCATTTTCATACTTCTTTTATCTATTTCAGAGGTCCCCAAACTTTTTTGTCTCGTAGACCACTTACCAAGTTTTTCAGTTTTGGGTAGACCCCCTGTTTACCTGATATTGATTTTTTGCAAATTCATTAGCTTCAAATGTATTTTTGACAGCCAGTATAGTGCTACTCACTTTGAAAGATTTAAATTTATAATGGTAGTGAAGTTTAGTGTATAAAATTTATTTTAAAAAACATGTTATGTTTTATACATTTATTTATTAAATTCACATTAAAATGAACCAAATTAAAATTTACTTTCTGTCACTGTTACATAAAATAACTAAGCAAAAAATAAATGCTTTTAGCGTGAGGGATGAAACTGATGCTCTTATAATACATTTTCCACATTTGGCATCAATTTAGTTAGGTTTAATCTCAAATCTCCTCAGTTTATGATGTCCAGTTTGTTTCTTTTTTTTTTTTGTTAGGATTGGTAATTGCGTTCAAACCCCTTTGAGCTAGGTATGAGGATGGAAAAGCAATTAAAAACTTTCTACTTAAATTTTAATATGATGCTTCATCACGTTTCATGAACATTTATGTTTTTAAATTTTTTACTTCATAGGTACTTTTATAATTTATGCAGGAAGATATGTCTATATATTATAAGGTAATATTATGTAAGTAAATAGGTACTATCTGTGTATGTGGATTATTCCATTAATGGAATACCAAAATAGAAGTCACGACCTGCTTACATGAGATCCACTATCGTTGACCCCCATTTTCATTTCATGGACCCACAATTTTTTTTTTCGCTGACATCGACCCCTTGCAAGTTGTCGTCGACCCCTGGGGGTCAATATAGACCACTTTGGGAATCTCTGATCTATTTCAATGTTTTCTCTATAGTAATATTAGAGTACTAGGATAAATGACCCGATGTTATTGGGTTAAAATGGTAGGTCCTTCGCAATAATTTCTACCTGCTATTGCAAAAACTCGTAACCAATTCTAACTTTAAAAAGAGTTATCTTTGTAAAGATATTTACTTTTCTAACATCATTAATTTTTTAGAAATATTTATCTACTATATATTTTACACCTACCCTTTCAAGCCCCTAAACTACTACTTTTTCCCTCTAAACATGACCCTTTTGTCACTAAAAAGGTTAATTGAGGGACGATTTCTACGCTAGCGAAATACTTTAGTACCCTTGAACTACAACTTTTTTTTCTCTAAAAATTTTTAAAAACACAAAATCTTAAATTTAAAAAAAAACCTCTATATATGATATAAATATATTTTATATTAAAGGAATTTGATATATTATATTGATATCTTTATTAAAAACTTATACAAACGATTGCCTTGTTTTTTTTAATTACACTTTATCAGAAAATTGTAAAACAAAGAATTATTTTATCTAAAGAAGAATCTCGCAATCGTTTTTCACTTCTATAACGGACATGAGTGTCTTTCTTTTTTTTTTTAATTGTTAATCTCATAAAAATACACACCCACTTTACTTTTCGCAAAGTAAAAACAAAAATATATATTTTTTTTTTTAAAGCAAATAATAACCAATCTCCATTTTTCAAAATTAAATTTTCAAGTGTGTAAAATGATGGAGTTTTGATATTCATGGGTATACTTATATAAATGTACCCACGTTTTGTTAAAGCCATTGATTTTCTAAATTGGTAAACATATGTTTATTTGTAAAAAGAGAATGTAACATCTCTTTTTTCACAAATGTAATACCATATGATTTAAATATATTGTCATCCAGGTAAAAATGTACACATCCTATTTCCAACATTAGACATGTATGTACCCAAGAAGGTTAATTATTTATCAAATTCATTCCTTTATTGTGAGAAATGACCAACACCCCGCGCCCCCCCCCTCCTCTAAATAAAATTAATAAAGGCTGCAACTATTCATACCCGGGTACCAGAAGTGAGAGGTTGGGATTAAAAAACTATTAAAAATGTTATTGTTGGGTTTGTAAGACAAAATGAGGTATCAAATGAAAGATAATTGAATGGACTATATGTTTGTAAACTTAATTCTTCAGTTTAACTAAAATAATCTACCACAAATGACATCCAAATAGCTTGAGTCTAATGGTACCCGGGTGCGAATGACGGCGTTGCGTTCTTTGGCGTTATTTTTATATATATTAACTTTTTAAAAAGTCATCTGTTGGTCACTTTACCTCTTTAATTTTAAAATAGGAATACGACTCAAAAGATGTTGGGAATCTGTGGCCTGGTGTAATGACAAATTTGTTGTCCTTGGTGGGATGACCCTTCGCTTTCTGCTTTGCACAGCTCAGTGTACTAAAGTATTGGTACTATTTATTTTATGGCCGACTACTGTTGAACAATATGTTTTTCTACTTTTTTTCTTTTTTGCATTTCAAATCCATTTTCTTTTGCATTGAATTCATTTTATTTAACAAAAGTAGTTTATCAATTTTAACCTAATAAATACAGATATCATTGCAGTGACTTTCAGCTAATAAAGCAAAGGGAAAGATGTCCATCTTTGGAATTACTAGGCAACTTGGTGCAGTTGCTGGTAATCTTTTTCTTAATGTAATAAAAAGAACATCTTCACAGTTTATGAGTGGCTCACATGCTTTAGGATCAGCTTACAGTACATTTGGTCCCAAAATTGGCTGCCTGAAGCCTTACCTTAGTAGTAAGTCTTGCACTTCTTTGGTGATATGTTTGGGAAGTTTAGTTAGATTTTTATTTAAATAATAAATTAAATAATTTGGTCTTGTACTTGCAATAATTGTGACTGATGTTATCTAATTTTTCTTTCTCCTTTTATTTTCACAGATTCATACCCTATTTTACAGAAAATCAAGGAATGTAGACTTGTACCTTATAGGTTTATCACCCTTGAATACATGCATCGTAAAGGTAATATATATCTATATATGTATAATCAAGTTTTATAATAAAATTAATAGGCTTTTTAAAAAAAAAATGTGTGTTGTTTTGCTGTAACAGCATTGTGAAGGAATAAATGAATATTAAAATTGGATTATCCCTTTAAATTTCATATTTTACTTGATTCTTTATTACTTTTTACTAATAATAAGATAATTGAATCTCTATAACTTCTCTATGATAAAATTTATGATTATTACATAAAAGTTATTTGTTTTTTGTAACATTTAAGTTATGAATATGAGGCTCTTTACTTAGAATTCAGCATTTTACACTGGATTTTTAGATTCATTAATTTTAACATTATTAGATGAAAACCACTTATAATTACAGGTCTTTACAAAAAAGTGAGAAGGAAAAGGAAAAGTCCACTTGAAGGTAGACCACAATTGAGAGGAGTTGTGCTTAAAACACTCATAAAGAAGCCCAAAAAACCAAACTCTGCAAACAGGAAATGTGTTAGACTTCGACTAAGCACTGGGCGTGAGGTGACAGCTTATGTACCTGGAGAAGGTCACAATTTACAGGAGCACAATGTTGTTCTGGTCCAAGGGGGTAGATTACAGGACACGCCTGGTGTCAAACTGGTGTGCATTCGTGGAAAATATGACCTTCCACACGTGAAAAAAAAATAGTTCTTGTTAAACTCTTTATAACTGTCAATTCATGATTAAATATACTTTGTATGGGATACTTAAATTTATACCGTTACTTTACTTTTTTTGTTTGTTGAAAATCTGAAATTCTTCTGAATGATCTAGAATTGGTCTGAGAAAGTTTTTAAAAAAAATGTTAATGTTTTTCTGGTGAAACAAAAGTTTAACCGCATTACATTCAACTTGCACCTTTTTACACACCACACATTTACATCAGAAGTCTAGAAATGTCTTTAAAAGTCAATCAAAATAACTTTATTCATTTGTCAAAAAGGAAAAACAAATCTCCCCCTCACATAATTGTAATAAAACCAAGAAAATATGGCAGAGCAGTATTTCTGGGGACCTCAAAGTCATGATTAAAATGCATAAATAGCACATTTGATTGCAACAAAATGAAGATGTTTGTTGAAATGATTAATTACACTGGAAAGAGGCAGGCAAAAGAGGCTTGGCTTTATACAGAAAATGACTTAAATAGCTTCCCATGGCTACAGCAGATTTTACAGGTAAGGTCCATGAGTTCACAATTTTTTTTTAAAGGGGAAATAATCAGCATGAGTCCACTGAGGGGTCTGTCACCTGGAACATGTTACAGATTGAAGTGGAGAAAGTTTTAAATTCATTATTTCAAATCTGAACCTTGGTGGTGGTGTTTTTTTTTTTGGGGGGGGAATGATTATAAAATGTCTACTTTTGTTCCTCCTCTAAAATGCATTTCCAAAACTAAAAATTGCCAGGTGAAGGACTCCCATTCAATACATCACATTGTCATTAAGCTGCTAATAAAAATGCATAGAAAGTAAAGTAAATAATATGAATTTATTTGCATTTGATGCTCTGTTTGATAAAGTTGTATAGATTAGTGTATCATGTCTGGTCATTTTGTATATGGTACACTATTAAAGGATACAGTTTCTTTGAGCTGTTTAGATCAAGTTTTATAGAACTTAAACAATATTTAGTTATTGTTAAATAACAGGATCAAATATCACAAATTCTGAAAGAGATTTAGTGTGCAGGGTGACACTTGGATCATCTAAACAGTTTTTTCTTCTTCTGGAAATGTCAAAAAAGGTCACAATAAATTCAATAATAAGACATATCACAAAGTACTATTTGTTTTACTTCAGTCATCATTCACACCATAAATTCGAGATATGCTTAAATGATGCCACCATACAGTTGCACTATCACATCCTATACAGCTTTTAAGGCACCTTTCAAAAAAGAAAAAAAGGAAAAAAAAAGCACCTGCCAAATTTCTTTTTGTACATGCCTCGTACAAGGTGTATTACAAAGACCTTCTTGTGGGGAAAGGAAATTATTGTAAACGTTCATAACTTGAATATAACAAAGAAACTTTCAAGATAAAATCATCAAGAAATTTTGTCAAGATTAAAACTGGAACAAAAATAATTTTAAGTGCTTTCTTAGCACAACTCATGAACTTGAAACTCAAAACAGTTTTCATCCCAAATTAAAAATGGGATGTGAACAACAAGAAATAATCAAATTTCAAACAGTACATGAACGAGGAAATTGTGCCTTAAAAAATAGAAAGTGGGTCCCTGTTGATCAGATTTCCAACCTTATCCCCTAAAAGAATTATGAACCTAAGCAACTAAAATATTTTAGGTAGAAAAACACTTGATACACTCCAGATTTTAAATGTTAAATAAGGTATAATATCTAAAATCTTTCATATCCTTTTTTCAATTAAGTTGGCTGCCCTGTATTCTTTATCTAAATAATGTTTACTAAATGATTTTACCATACCTTTTACTATGTCCAAAAAATGTTGACAATCTCAGCTCTTGGCAATGTTTCATTGGGTCAGTCATAGAAACATTAATAATAATGAGTAATTGTGTTGTGCAATGTCATCTCAATCTAGGTCAACTACTGACACATGAGCACTCAAATGACTGACAGGCCATTAAAATGTCAAATATACATGGGTACAAATTAACCAAACTACCCTCCTAGTCAGAACTCCCACCTCCCCTACCCCAAAAATCCTTTGAATGATGCAGTGAAATTTCTATGGGATGTCTTTATAAAGAAGATATGATATGCCTTTGATGTAACAAAATACATCCATCCCCCAGCACCCATCCTCACACAGTGAAACCTGTAGCTCTTTAAAAAGTGAGCCAGCTGAACGTGGCAAAGTATAGACTCTTTACATGCCTATGGATGTGTACAACCTTCTAGACCAAAAATAGAACACAAGGCATGGTCAGTTGGTAGGTTTAAAAAAAACACAAGAACATATACAATTTAGAAAAGATACATTTTAAAATATAAATATAATGTAGAATGACACACAATAAAGTTGTAACTGTCTCAACTTTTTGTATGCAACACAGGAAACAGACCTAATTATTTTAAATCAAAGAAATTGAATTTTTTTTTTTTTTATTAAAATCAAACTATATCTGTCCAGGATCATTGTAAATTTTTTTATTTCTTTGACCTAAGAATTGTTGCAAAAGACAATTTCATCTTAAATTTAAATAACAAAAAGGTGCTAGCCATATTATTTTATATATCCTGAAAATGACAATCAGCATTTTTTGAATAACAGATGACAATGATTATTTTAGTAAGGAATGCTTGATTTTTATGTTTAGGCTGGTGTAGGCACCGAGTCTTTCTAACCCATTCAGAAGTTCTACCATGAATAGCAACTTTAAAATCAGACAATAAGTCTCTATAAACTTGCCTGGTGGTAAAAAGTATGTCATTCAACAACAAATGACCTGATCTCCCAACTCACACTCAACCACAGCTTTAATAGCAGTACTGTACTTTTAAAGCTGTTAAAAGTTTTATTAATATAATATGCACACATATTCTTTTAAAAAGCAACTTTTTATATCAAAATCATCAATCTTATACAGATGGTTAATTTTCACCTAGTTAAAATACCCTAGATAATTTTCCAAATTTAAATAACAGTGTAAGACTAAGCGAGTAGAAGATGTTATCTACATGTCTTTTATTCATTAAATGAACAAGTTGTGTTAAAATGGAAAAAGAACATTTCCCCAGGTTTTGTCCAAGTTTTTATACATTAATGCTGCAGACCCGAGGGTACAATAATTATTTTAAAAAATAAATAGAGAAGCTATTGCAATTCTTTCCTTTGTTAAGAGTAGGGAGTACGAATTGGAGGTTGTCACTGAATCTTAAGATTTGTCAACCAATTTGAGATTTTAACCTGCTATATCTCTTACATTGTTGACAAGTCCTGACAAATCTTGCAATGGCTTTTCAATGTTACATTCAAACCAGTAAAAAAATTATGACAAAAAAAAATTATGGCTTTCAACACAAAAATAATAATAATAAGCTGTGACTTGTGTGAACCAGCACACAATTTTGAAATTGAAAATAACAAATAAAATATTTCACCACAAATGGGTGTTACAGGGAAGCATGGAGTAAATAAGAACATGTCCAGAAACAATTGGGAGTAATATCATTCAGACAATCAAAGATGTCAAGTCATACAACTGAATGGCTTATCCTATGCTTAAGTTAGGAAAATTATTAGATATTTGAAGAAAAAAAAAAAAACTACTATATTTCTTGATAAATATAACTTTTCACTTCTTTCATTTATGTCAGAAAAAAATTCAGTATTAAAATACACAGGTATCTCAATTTCAGTCTAATATTTTAAAAAAACATTGAGAAAATGATCTCATTGCATGTTCAGTCATGCTAGCATTTACGAACCCCAGCCTTTTTACATAGAATAACTGAATTGAGCTGCTCCAGATTTCTGTGACCATTAAAAATACACCAAATGTTTTCAATGATATAAAACTGAAAGGCCTAAAGTGTTGCTAGTAGCAGTTATAATATGAAAATTAAATAACTCAGCATCAGTAATTTTTAAGTTTTTTTAAAGAGGTGCAAGGACCCATATGTTTACTTTTAAGTTTAGAATTATGGCAATGAGGTATCCTAACAGACTTCTGGGCTTCCCTGTAAGTTTTATCAAAATGAAATCTCTTCAAATTATTAAATGTAGAGTTTAGAATCTTGTACTGTATGTACCTTTCTAAATTCTACCGCCTGCTTTAAAGGGATAAAAAACACACCTCTACTAATTGAACTTTAGGTAAGAACAAATATAACTTTCTTACAATAACTATGCCAAACTTCACCAAAAGACATCTAATAGCATAAGTAGTGATACATAACCATTTATTTGAACCAGGCCTTGATGGCGAATATGAGCTTTTTTATTATTATTAAACGCGTCCACTCCTGTAAATCATTTTTTGGATTCTTAAAACAGTTTGATTTAAGGAGTTCTTTTAGAAAGAATGTGTTACATATGCTCTGTAAATGCTAGCTGAGTGACATATCTAATGCTAGCCTATTCTTAACATGTCATTCCACCAATAAATGGGAAAGCTGCACCAATGACAATACACATACTGAGACATTTAGAGTCCATTAATTTTTTTAACTGACTGCTATTTACATATTTTCATGACTGAAGAAAAGCCATTTTACTTCAGCTATTCAGCTTATTTTTCTAGGATTGTTAAAAACAAATTGAAAAATAATTCAGTATATTGCCTTGACTCCTTTATTAGTTGATAAGTTAGAGAAAATTGTATGTTTCATAGATATTATATAATATAGGACTAAAATAGAACTGTTGAGTTAGGTCAAAATGCCTCATTTAAGGTGGATTAAAACTGAGCTCCTATTAAAAAAAACCAAAGCGTGACATCCATTCCTGTTTCTGGACATGTGACATTTCAGTTGTGACTGGTGTGATATGTTAACTCTATCCAAATATTACACCTTTTTAAAATATAATCCATGCAATTACTAAATTGTTATAAAATGTATTGCTTCCAGTTGAGATGCAATGAAATACATAGCACATGCTGCATGAATATAGCCCTATAAAAATACCAATTTGTAAAAATCCCATGCTAATAAAGACTTAAAAGTTTACTAAAGAGCATTAAGAAAATTATTTATTTTGTTATTAAACAATTTAACAACGTTGTTATTCAATTAAAATGTCAAGCTAAAAATATAAAAGTTTTTTTTTTTTTAAATTGAATTTTTCAAACATGAGAAAACTTACAATTGAAAGCTACTTTACCCAGTCACTTAAGAGGGAAGTTAAAACAAACAACAACAATACTGAACAAGTAAAATGAACGTCTGGCTTCAATGATTTAGAAACAAAACAACTTAGTACATCTGTTTTATACATGCTCTAAACATCTTTTGAACCCAGTCTCAAATCTGTGCATTAGATTTGTGTATATCCCTATAAACCTATATAAATATTGATCTAAAAATTAGGATACAAATTTGATATTAGTTAAAAATATCTGAATGACTAAAACAGAAATGAAATGTAAAAAATAGCTCTGAAATGTAATTAAAATTACCATAACTAATAGGCAATAGCAAACGAACAATTTTTTTTTTTTTTAAAAACAGTTACCGTTTCATTACCTATGGTTTTAAAGGCAATCCATAATAGGGATGATATAATGGTCTTGTTTGCCAGTTACTTTATAATCCCTTAAAACGGGTCAATATTTAATGTGCAGTATTTGATAACCATAATCGAATACTTATGTGGCATACTGTAACTGTTCAAGATTTCAAATTCTAAGATCAAAAATTACATGGCTAATGAATGAAACAGGATGGTGTTTAATAAACAAAATATTCCTTAACTGATTCAATGCCCCACTAGGCTACTGTATCCTCTGTAGCACTTGCTGTTATTAAAAATCATTGTGTTTTCAAATTACCATATGTCAAAGGCAAATCATGAATGGCATCTACTGTGTAGATATTAACAAGTATTTATCTGTCCGATAACTTAGGCTATTGATATGCATAGTAGTCAATATGTCCAATTTTACTTTACTTGATAATTCAGCTAAAAAAATAGTATTGTTGATACATCAAGTACCGGTGGCTATTTAATCCCAAAAACCAATAAGATCCATCCACGGTCCCTCTAAGTAATTTCAAAGGATGTCCTGCTGGCTCCTCCACTTAGTACCCTGAAGCTCTGTCATTTGCATCTGAAATGTGTTTTTTTTTAAAGTAAGAAAACTTGCATACTGTGTAAAATTTAAGGATCCATGGAACCAAGATATAAAAAAATTATTTTGGGGTTATTTTACAGTTTACTTTAACATACATGCCCCCTGACAAAAACAAAAGAAATCTTTATAATATGTTTAAAAAAAATTTGAATAAAATTTTGAATGATTTATAACATCAACTAAATAAGTATAATCTCTTTTAAAGGATAATATATAACACATCTTGTTCCACTCTTTATTTATTTTTTTTCCATAGAGCTAAAAATATACTTTAACAACCTGAACTTCCTAGAGCATGCTCAGTCATGCTAATACAAAGAGAATCCAGTCTGGCATTGATTTCAGTATCATTTGCATCACAACCTGAAAAACACATTGCTATATAAGATGCAGATGGGATTGAGGTGAGAATTGGTAAAACCAAGTTGATAAATGACCATAACTAAGTGGACGTCTAACATTGTTTCTGTGACCATAACTAAAGAGACCTCTAACATTGTTTGTGACCCTAACTAAGTGGACCTCTAACATTGTGTGTGACCCTAACTAAGTGGACCTCTAACATTGTGTGTGACCCTAACTAAGTGGACCTCTAACATTGTGTGTGACCCTAACTAAGTGGACTCACACTGTTTCTGTGACCATAACTAAGTGGACCTCTCACACTGTTTCTGTGACCTTAACTAAGTGGACCTCTCACACTGTTTCTGTGACCATAACTAAGTGGACCTCTAACACTGTTTCTGTGACCATTAACTGTGTACGATTCAGCCATGTCCGTCTACGGTAAAAAGGAGCATAAAAATAATGACTGGTACAAGGCGCATTGGATGTGATGGAACCCATAATCGAGAGGAAGAGAAGAGCCCTACTTGCCTATAGGGAAGTACCTTGTGCTAGTACACTGCAGGCTATCCGAACCGCAAAAAAAATTATCACAGCAGACGGCCCGCCACTGTGCCAACACTTACTGGCTAGACCTTTGTAATTTCATACAAACGGCTTCAGAAAACGGAGATGCAAGAAACATGTACGAGGGCATCAAGAGGGCATTTGGTCCACACACGTCAAAAAAAGCACCACTCAAGTCCAAGGAGCATGTACGAGGGCATCAAGTGGACATTTGGTCCACACACATCAAAAATAGCACCACTCAAGTTCCAAGACGGGTCAAATGATCAAGAATCCAAATGATCAACTACGGCGATGGGTGGAGCATTATCTCGAGCTATACTCTACAATGAATGAAGTTACTGAGACCGCTCTCCATAATATTCCTTCCTTATCAGGATGAAGAGCCAACTTTACAGGAGCTCGAAAAAGCCATTGATTACCTTGCGGATGGAAAGGCTCCAGGGATCGACGGCATCCCATCGGAAATCCTAAAAAATGGAAAACCTATCCTACTTTAGCCCTTACATGAGCTCCTCTGTCTGTGTTGGGAAACAGGACACATTCCCCAGGACATGAGAGATGCCAACATCGTAACATTGTATAAAAATAAAGGGGATCGAAGCGATTGCAATAACTACCGAGGTATTTCTCTCCTTAGCTTAGTTGGAAAGACTTTTGCCCGGGTTGCCCTTAAACGATGGCAGAGCCTTGCGAACCGCATCTACCCAGAGTCCCAGTGTGGCTTCAGGAGTGGGCGCTCAACAATAGACATGATATTTTCGCTACGCCAAATGCAGGAGAAATGTCGCAAACAGTATATGCCTCATTATATTGCCTTCATAGACCTGACCAAGGCATTTGACTTGGTAAGTCAAAGAGGCCTTTTCAGTATCCTGCAAAGAATAGATTGTCCCCCACGACTGCTCACAATAATACAGTCATTTCACAAAAACATGCACAGCAAAGTAGCTTTCAATGGCACTGTCTCTGAGTCATATCCAGTTAGCAGCCGAGTAAAACAGGGTTGTGTACTGGCACCAACGCTCTTTTCAATTTTCTTTTCGATGCTCCTTCAATTTGCATTCAGTGACTGTGAAGATGGAGTGTACGTCCACACAAGATCTGATGGAAGACTGTTCAATATCCCCCGCCTTCGTGTTAAGACCAAAGTAAAAAAAGGTGCTGATTCGTGAACTGCTGTTCGCCGACGATGCGGCCTTAACATCTCACACAGAAGAAGGTCTGCAGGGGCTGTTAATCGCCTATCACATGCTTGTAAGGAGTTTGGTCTTTCGATTAGTCTACAGAAAACTCATGTAATGATGCAAGAAGCACTGTCACCTCCAATCATATCTATTGAGGGTCATAATCTTTCGGTTGTTGATCATTTCATATACCTGGAATCCAAATATTTCTAGTTCTCTCTCCTTTGATGAAGAGATCAATATCAGGATTGCAAAAGCAGCAGCAACTATGGCTAAACTGAATAAGCGGTTGTGGAATAATCTCAATCTAACTGATAAAACAAAAATAAGTGTCTATCAGGCATGCGTGCTTAGCACGCTCCTATATGGTAGCGAAGTGTGGACCACATATACCAGACAGGAGCGGAAACTCAACAGCTTCCATCAAAGATGTCTGCATCGCATTTTGAGCATTCATTGGCAGGACAGGGTGCATAAGGTGGAGGTCTTGGAACGTGCACACATGTTAAGCATATTCTCCTTTCTTATCAAGAGACGGCTTCGCTGGTCATGTACGGAGAATGGAGGAAGGACGTATCCCAAAGATTCTGCTGTATGGAGAGTTGGCAGAGGGGACAAGACATATTGGATAACCGCGCCTGAGATTTATTGACGTTTGCAAACGAAGCATGAGGGAAGCCAATATTGAAACAAACGAATAGGAGTTCATTGCCGAACATCGCTCCTACTGGCGAACAGCAGTGTTTGGAGGAGTGAAAAAGGCAGAAGTTACTCGAAACGAGGCCCTCAAATCAAAAAGAACAATTCGAAAATCAAGAATTTACCGGGTTTCAACATTCTCCTGCGAGAGATGCGGCCGTGATTGCCATTCAAGGATTGGCCTAGTGAGCCACTCGTCAAAGTGTAGAACTATATAGCTACTCCATCGTCTCACATAGACGGAAGGATGCCATAATAATAACTAAGTGGACCTCTAACATTGTAACCCTAACTAAGTGGACCGCTGACATTGTTTCTGTGACCATAACTTAAGAGACCTCTAACATTGTGACCCTAACTAAGTGGACCTCTAACACAGTTTCTGTGACCATAACTAAGTGGACCTCTAACACAGTTTCTGTGACCATAACTAAATGGACCTCTAACACTGTTTCTGTGACCATAACTAAGTGGACCTCTGACATTGTGACCCTAACTAAGTGGACCTCTAACATTGTGACCCTAAGTGGACCTCTAACATTGTGACCCTAACTAAGTGGACCTCTAACAGTTTCTGTGACCATAACTAAGGGGACCACCCCTAGTCCACACAATGGTTCCCTGAAAGTAAACAGATAAAAAAAAAAATCCTACAAGACCTGAATTACCTTGCAGAGGCATGGTCAGTGGCCTGTGTATTGGAGCTGATTGAGTTCTGGAAAGAGGTTGTTTAGTTTGCTGTATAAAAAAAAAAAAGAATAGAACCATCATATTTGTTTTTAAAAAAAGAAAGAAATTACAACAAAATGAGTTGGAATGTTATAAGCGCTAAAATCATAAACAACAAAGATCTTGTATTGTATTTTTTGGGTGGAATCTAACATACCTCAAGTAATCCTGGTTTATTTAGAAATCCTGTGTTGAGAGAGCTATTTCTTATGACGGGCATGTGGCCATCTGATGTCCCCCCTGTACAACCACCACCCACAATGGATCTTTTTGATCCAAAGCTCCACTGCTGGATGCCGCCAGGGTGATAAGGGGACAATGCTGGCACAGGAACGCGACCGGCACGCTGGATGATGCGTCCACCCAGTGAGGCACCTATTGGGAATGTGTTAACGAATCTGAAGATGGCAGAAAAGAAAGATAACATTAGATCTAGCACCAATATACAAATACCATTCAGGTGACTTTAGGATGGACAATAAATAATTAATGTTGAAAATTTTTTTTTAAGTTTCTATGATTGGTAAGATTTACCATTCTAAAAAAAAATAGACAATCATTTAAATTATTATTATTTTCCATTAACTCTCAAATATTCTTGGTTTTAGGCCATTTTTTTCTCCCTCATTAGGTCCTTCACAATCTGGCTGGTTTTTCAGTGAAGAACATAGCAGTAATAACATTACATAACATTGGATTTATTCATTTATTTAGGCATTTTTTTATGGCGCTTACCTTACGGCTCTAAGCGCTTTACAATTATTAAAAATATGTAAACTATTTAAACTGCTAAAGTAAAATAAAAAGGAAAAAAATATTTTAATGATCTATTATTTGATACTAGTTATGAGATCGCAGTTACTTATGTTTTTTTTAATGGCCAAAAGATTAGGTTTTTAGGTGAGTTAAATTGAACAAAATATATTAACACAGCACAAATAGGTAGAAGCAATGGTAGAAGCAAGAAAAAGTAATGGGTCCAAAGTTATGTTTATTATATTTATTAACTCTCAAAGTATGTTGTATTGACTATCCGATCTTGCTTTGAGAGGTGGATTATAACTTGATTTTACTCTCACATTTTTACAAAGCAAAATTATTTTAACATGCAAATTTAATTTTTTTGGATACATTCTTTTAAAAAATATCAATTTTAAAGGTAAATTTAGAATTTTAATACCAGCATTTCTACCAACATTTGTGTTAACTATGCCACTTTTAAAAAATACATTCATACATTTTCTTTTAAAGTTATTTTTTTAAAGAAAACAAGTATTTCATGCGAGAAATACTATTATTATTAGCAAATGTTACAAGTGGAGATAAATAATTTGAACATATTTTATACTAAATATTAAGAAATAAGACAATTTCTGTTTTTCAAAAAGACATATATTATTTAACAATAAGTCCTTAATTTTCTCTCTATTTTATAAACCTAATAAAGTGGTTTTTTTACATTACCGGTATATCTTTACTGTAAGTAACCATTGCAATTGAATCTGCAAGAACCAATAGTTCATTTACAGTTATGTTGTTCATACCGGTATTGTGTTTGCTATGTAGACGACGTGTTTACATCATATTTTCCCGTGCTGTGAACGCTAGCAGACAACAAGCAAGGCAAAAACCGCATTTAAGGTGTGGCTAGCTAAAAATAGTCTCTTGGCTTTGTTTACTACCAACTAAATAGAATTAATAGTCTGCATCTACCAGATTAAACTGGAAAGGAAAACAATGTGTAAGGCAGTTCCAGATGCATCAGTAGAATAGATTATAAAAGGGGGACACTATATATTTTTGAGGGAGAGAGCATTTTTATCACGAGATATTTTACTATACGGGATGACAGGCTAAGAGTTATTTTTAGAGTGTGTTATTCTTGATAGAGCTGTGTTTATGTATATGTGTGAATTCCTATTCATTATTGTTATCTTCTTTTGGCACATTGTATTTTTCATCAACTTTTGTACCGCTACAATAAACACGTACAATAAACACTCCGTAAGTTAATGATTTTAATTTTATTTCTTTTATTTTGTAATTGATTAGTAACTTAATAAAACTTATTAATTGTAATTAGCCCTGCTTTAAGTGTTATATTCTTTTGCTATTGTATTTCTCAAATGGTAATCATCTTTTGTTTAGAACAAGCCATAAACTTAAAATAAGAGATTAATTCCTCCCTACAGACAGCAGTGCCTAACAGTGTTACAATTATGAAATGAGGATGTCCTATCCTCTACTGCTGCTTTTGATATTTATTGTCCCATTGCTCCAGGGATCATATTTGCATGCATGTCTTTTTCATCAGGTACAGATGAAATTAACTGAAACTAGGGGTGTGCCGGACCCCGGTCCGGAATCCGGTTCCGCCGGATTTTGCACTATCCGGTGAAATCCGGTTCCGCCGGATTTACATGTATCCGGAACAACCGGATTCCGGAATCCGGAATAATCCGGATTTCGGAATTTGCCAGATTTTGTGACTCACCGGATCATAATCTGAAATAAAAGTAATTCTCTTTCCCGAATTTCACACGATCACGATACATTAATCGATTGTTTCGAGCGTTGAGCTTGTTTAATGTTTAATATTCCGTACATACCAGAGGCTAGAGTCAGCACCGCTAATAGTGGCCAATAGTGTAGGGACTTTGATAAGAAAATGTAAACTTTTTGTAAAAATAAACCAATGGCATAGTTGAAAAGATGTAATTTTTTAAAGAATTATAACACCAAAATCATATTTTTAGCTGTTGTAGTTTTAAAGTTATGAATTTTTAAAGTACGACTTGGTTTGTCATTTTTTAACATGGACTGCATCTCCACATTCTGTGATCTCATTCCACCAATCCCGTCATGCGCAATGACTATATAGTTTATATAAGGCAACGCATTCCCTGCCTTATCACTAAAATACTGTTTAGACTTAGTTTAAACTTTCAACTTTGGCACATGAATAATTAATTAAAGCTTTCCCTGACCAATGGTTTAATAGTTTTTGCACACGGCAAACTCTTATGAATGAAACTCTGAGGTAGTACTACGATACAGTTATGCAAGTGGCTGTGAATGGTTGCCAATGACAACGTGTTGCACACGGTAAATTCTGATCATTTATAATATGGATTCTACCGGGTTGTTAAAGCTCAAATTAAAACATTCCAGTTTAAATGTCTTTAAATGCATTCTGAAACACAAGTTATCAATTATTTTGATGTAAATAGTGATAATAAATTAATATTTCCTAAGTATCGTCAACTTCCGCCATTAAAAAGGGGGGCGTGGCCAACCCCATGGCGAAATTAGGTTGAGCGAGCTGCATGACCTGCTGCGAACGCGTAGAAACATGGCGTCTCTCGTAAGACACTTATCCAAATGGAACGGAACTCAAATATATATCGAAAGTACTAATTTAATAATAAATAGACACACACATCGGAAAATTAAAAACTCGGATTTTTTGGCGCCGATTGCGAATTCCCATACACAAAAAGTAGTAGTCCACCTTGACTTACCGAAGTATCTACCAATAGTACCAAAATCCGGAATCCGGGAGAAACCGGTATCCGGATCCGGCGGATTTCGCATAAGAAAATCCGGATCCGGATCCGGTTGGAAAAAACGGATCCGGCACACCCCTAACTGAAACTGCTTATCAGCAATTTACTCTGTTTTTTCTTTTAGAAACTTACTGTATAGGCCTGTATTTGGCCTAAAAACAATTTATGAATTCTATAATCCAGTAAATAAACTCCATTTTATCCAGTAACAGTTCACACAAGTGGGGCTTTTAGGTTAGCAGTCCAATAAATGTTAGAAATATTTGGTTAACAGCTGGAATGTCTAGTTTTAAAATCAAGTCAGACCAAATAATCATTGCCTCTTTTTAGCGTATTTACTATGCCAAAAATATACATATGATAAACTGGAACAAGAAATTAACATTAGTTAGCTTAAATACTTATTTTCAATATTTATGAAGTGTACTGTTATGGTATATCAATTAAATATATTATTTTCCACTAATTCAACAAAATTGGAATGCCTTTGTCGTTACAAAGAAGAAAATCTAACCGCTGATAGTGAACTTTCGATTAGGAGAAACTACACAAAATCCCCAACAGTCATGTCTTCTTGTTTTTATTGGGCTAGTATCACTTTTTTTACTTGAAATAACATTAACAACATCGTTTGACGATAAATGTTGAGCCTTTTTTTGTGTCATTCTGTGCTAACGGCCTATAGTGAAGTTTCACAGGATTGGCAATATGGCGGACGAAAATCACGTCATGAACAAAACCGAAACACAAAACATGGATTTTTTAAATTAAAAATCTAAATTTAGGCATAAAATTTATATTTTTAAGAATTGTGTCCACAAAATTATATTTGCAAGTTAAAAATAACTTTGGTATATAATTAGGTTTTCAAAAAAGTCAAGCTATAATCCATCGATCACCTGTGAACGAAAAGTCAATAAAGAGTACTAACGAGTTAAAAAGATAAGGAACCTACGATCTATTACGGGGTCTTTCTCCATATTTCTGTGGAGGAGGTTGCCAGATTTTCTGTGCAGACTGCTTCCATGAAAACAACAGTTTCTTTTGGCGGCTCGAAAATGCCTGTTCAGATGTTAAAATTCATTTTATACTGGACAGTAGTCTTAATTTATGTGATTATATCATATAGATATTTGGGATATATATATATACTAAGATATGTTTTTGTAGCTTCTGATGTATAAAAAGTTACAGATTTTTTTAAGCAATAGATTTAATGTACTCAAAAGTTTGGAATACTAATTTCATATTTTTTTTAAAAACAAAAGCCTTTATCCAAGAAATAAAAGTGATATTGATCAGTTTTGGCACAAATTAAACAACAGCTTACTTCATGGTTTAGGCACTTGTCAATAAGTTGAAGATAGATTTGGAAACATTCATCATCAGGACGGGATGCTACAAGCAGTTGTGTGCACACTGGAAGAAACAAATGCTTTACTTTTTCCAACAGTTTGACTTCAGACATGGGGTTTATAACAAGGCTACTTTCTAGTATAAAGTAGTTATACAAACTGTATTATAAATCTCAAATTTTAATATTTGTAAGTTGAGAAATATGCCAAATCTGGATAAAATTATCTCAAAAAAATATACGCCTTAGGATAGTAAAAGTTCATCAACTGTTCTCTGTAATTCATGTACTTCTTTCCTTCATTTTTCACTGGTATAAATATGGAAGGTGGGGGCTTGAGCATTATAACGTACAAAACAAAATTGGAGATTTATACCAAAATCTTTTTTTAGCATGACCTTTAGAAATCCATCACAAATAGTGCATTAACTGGATTTTACCTCACCTTGAAAAAATATTAAGATTCAGTGGACATAACTAATATTAATTTTATAAGTCTGCACTATTGGCAAGTGCAAAAACAGCTGTTCAGACACTTTTTTTAATTCAATTTGCAAGATATAAAATAAACAAAAGATAAAAAGAAATGCTAGAATATTTTCTTATGCAGAAATTGTATTACCCACATCAATGACATTCTCTAACTTGTCAGTTTTTAATCCATTTCATTTTTTTAATAAACTTTTTTTTTTATACATTTAAGTATTTTATTACATTTTAAAATAAAAGATTGACTGCCTAATAAAATTATTTACCAAATGATGAGATTAACTGCAATGCACAGGGATTCCAAGACCATAAATATAGATACATTTAAATGTGCTTTTACCTTTCCCCATAAGGCGACAAAACTGTGCAGGGAGATCACCCTCTATAACCTCATCTGCAGAGGGAGACTGAGGGGATGTTGATAATGTGGAGGCTGATGTTCTGTAAGCTGGATTATTAATGCTGGATGCCATAATGGACTGGCTAGGATTGTAGGATTTAATGGGGGTGTTCAGCATGGCTTTCATTTCACCTAGTGCTGACTTTATGGACCCTCCTTCATCAACTACATTCTATCACAAGATAGAAAACAAGACATTGTGACCATTATAATCATAATTACATTTTTTTCTTTAAAAAAAGAATTTTAATATCTGTTTGTAACAATTAGGTCAGCATTATCAAACTTGTGGATGAAAAATGTTTTAATTTTTAACCAGTTGAATAAATTAGGACTGAATTTATTTTAAGTGAACTGTAGCTGATTTTTTCAGACTAATACATCCAATAATAATGAATTCTTGAGTTAATATAAAATGAATTTTCATACTTACTTTCTCCAAGCTTCGCAGCACTCCTTGTCTCTCTCTTAGCTTCTCAATACTAATGTAAATCTTGTGACGAGCACCTTTAGTGACATGCTGAGAATAATAGAATTTCTCTTCTATACACTTATTTTCAGTGCATCATTTCCTATTGTGTCTTTATTTTATATGAAAATTTTACTGTGTACAAAAAGCAATATGTGCAATGAATATCTCTATCTGGTTAACACATTCTAATATGCATCTCCTATTAACAGTTACTATCTCAAAGCTCATCATTTAAAATATCAATATAGAATCATTGCTTCTAAATGAATACTTATGCCCTAGAACATCTAAACTAAACTCTATCAACACAATGTTCTATAATAATTTTCTCTCCCAACCATGACTCTTGTATTACAACAACAAAGTGTGGTGTATTTACTTATTTATTTATTTAGGCATTTTTATATAGCGCTTACCTTAAAGCTCTAAGCGCTTTACAATTATTAAAAACATGTAAACTAAGTAAAATTAAAAAATGAGTCACTAGGATAGTAACTACTATACTATAGAAACAATTAAAATGGCTATAAAACGAGGACACTTTGGCACGTTTTGGCCTATACTACAGGATCAACCCGAGACAGAAAATGAGGCAGGGCAAGGAGGGTGCATCACAGGTCATAGGTGGACCTAAACAGATGGGTTTTAAGGGACTTTTTAAAAGTGGACGAGGTTTCACAATGACTGATATGGAAGGGGAGCTGGTTCCAGAACGTGGGCCCATGGAAGTAGAAAGAGCGTTCACCGATGGTCTTAGTTTTGGTTCTTGGGATTTAGAGGGTTCTATTGTCATAGGAAGAGCGTAGTTGTCTTGTGGGGATGTAAAGAAGCAACAGTTCAGAGAGATAGATAGGAAAGTGAGGGTCAGTGAACGAGTTGAAGCATAGATTGGCAGACTTGTACTTGATGCGAGAGGATATTGGAAGCCAGTGGAGTTGCTGCATGTATGGTTGAATGTGGTCATGTTTCTTTCATTTAAAAATGAGTCTGCATGCCGAGTTCTGTGCCTTCTGAAGTTTGTCTATGTGGTGTTGAGGAATGCCTGCGAGAAGAGTGTTACAGTAGTCAAATTTTGAAAGAATGAGTGAAGAGACGAGAGTTTTTGTGGCATCAAAGGAGAGGAGGTGTCTAATGGTGCTGATTTTTCTAATT